>JAYMGJ010000102.1:0-21586 GCA_037178675.1 Scleroderma bovista | reverse complement strand
GGTAGACTACATCACACGAAGCGTCAAAATTGGCAGTGACACCTCACCAAAGGAGAGAGAGGAGGTAACTAAGCTACTAACAGAGTTTGCAGATGTCTTTGCATGCTCCCTCAAGGAGGTGCTACCCATACCGGAAGCACAAGTTGAATTAACAATACCTGAAGATGCAATGTTTCGAACCACGGTCCACCAACGGCCAATGAACCCCCACAATGCCAGTTGATGAATAAGTGGGTTGACAAGATGCTCGAGGCTGACTTGGTTGAGTATGCAGATATACCACATATCAAGCATGTTGCCCCGACAGTCCTAACCCAGAAGACCCACGATGCAAATGGGGGCATGACGTTAGCGGACCTCCAACAAGAGCTAAACCACCAGTGCGAAGGTGCAAGCATGGACTATCCGTTCATAGATCAACCCAGCACAACGAAACAACAACCGCCAATAACGGTGCAAGCGCCAAAGGAACCCCCCAAATGGAGAGTAACACAGAACTTTGCAGAGCTGAACAAGGCAATGCAGATACCACTGATGTTCCAAGGTGACATCCACGCAAAGCAACAACGACTAAGTGGACACCAGTATGTATCAGTCTTCGACTTTGCCTCAGGGTTCTATGCCATCAAAATTCCAGAAAAATGGCAGCCCTACTTCACATTCTTCGTGGACGGCAGAGGCTACATCTGGTACAAGAGGATGGCCATGGGCTGGACAGGAGCACCTACTGTGTTCTCTGCTACAGTAACAAAGCGACTACACAACATTCTAACAGGCAATCTCATGGAGCTCTTTGTGGACGATGGCGGATGTGAAGATGACACATTCAATGGTATGATGACAAAGCTACGACTAGGAAGTAACTCGGGTCTACCCTCAGGTATCCCCATCCATACCCATACCCATACCCGACCTGCTATCCAGACCCACCAGAAGGGTCTGGGTATCACCCTCGGGTGTCCAGGTGCCATACCCGGACATGTACCCTCACAGGTCATATCCATGGGTTTGATTGACTGAACAGAATTTGAAATGACAACAAATGTACTATGTAGTAAGTTCAATAGCATCCCATCCATCCTCCAATACCATTTCTTTCTGTCCAGCAATGTCAGGCATTGCACTAACCTTCAAGACATCACTATCCTTAACCAAACCGATCTTGCTCCAAGCACTGAGACAGATTAATGCACAGATAGATTGCGGGGAGAGACGTGAGCGCACGTGTGATAAAAGAAGTCGGCCACGGCTGAACAGCCACTCAACATCAATTGAAGTAACTAGGGAATCAATTGTGTCAGTCAGCATGAGTAGAACATCAACAGACATACCTGGTATGCTAAGATAATCAAGAGCCATCTTTGAGAGATGGGGGTACGTCTCACGACACTCATAGTACCACCATTGAAGTGGCTGAGTGACATGCTCCACGTCCGAGCTGAGGTACCGGTTGAGTTCAGACCCTAGTTCAGATGTCTTGGGAGGCGCTAACGCTTCAAGGCTGTCAAAAATGTTGGTGCTTTCTTGTTGAAAATTAGGTGTAGACTCTTCAGTGATTTTGACATTGGAGGTGCTATCCGTATCGGCATATGAACGGCCAAATTCTTCGCACACCAGACTTTCTGCCCTCCTGATCCAACGATCTGGCCATTTTGCCTTCCGAAAATAGGTCAGCTTGTGCCTTGGATGCAGAACTAGACATTATTCCCTCAGAACAAAATGAATAGAATAAGTATGTGTGAACTTACCCATGGCAATGCGATAAAGGTGTGATTCGTCCGTGCGAGTGTAGTAATGGTTTAACGTCTTCTTTGCGAGTTCTAAAGCAGCACGAATTGGGGGAGAAAACAAAGTGGCATCCAAGGAATAAGTTGTAAACTCCTTGTCAATGTGATCCATTGCAGGGATCACCGCTGCAAGTTTGGGACTAGAGCACGAGAAGTAGAGCATAGCCTGCTTGAGAATCTGTTGGGTTTGTTGATTCGTCATACTGCCTCACCACTTCAACGTGTCCTCACCTTTAACACCTTATGCAGCTCCTCAAGTATAGCCCACTCCTCGTCACTCAACTCAAACTCTCTCAGCCCAAGACTCCTCTTTTGTGTAACCACTTCAATTGGCTTGTGGTGATCAAGAGCAAAATCCACCATATCGGACGAGGAGTTCCAGCGAGTTGCAACATCACACGGTATCAAGCGGATGCTCATTCCCAAGCTTTCTAGTGTCTCCTTCCACACTGGAAGAAGAATCGTTGTGGAATGCATAATCTTGAAAGCCAGGCACCTCAACTGTACAGCAGCAAAGCCATCAGCACTGGTCTGGTGCGTAAATCAGTACATCTACCTTCATCAGTGCTGATCTCACTGGTTTGATCATTTCTAGCAGTTTCTTCCTCTCATCCTCTGTCAATGCGCTGACTTCATCAACCCATCCATCGCTGTTGTCATCCTGGTTTTGCATTTCGTCATCTTCATCTTCGTTATCCCCCACTAATCTCAGCAAGTTCTTCTCGCATTGCATCCTCTTCTTCAAGTACGCCTTTTTCAACATCTTCATCCACAGATCCTTTCCCATTCAGCCGGGGGTCAAACAAGCGCATCAGCGCTTTTGCAGTCAGGTTTGTCGTGTGCAGAAAACAGCGGGCATGCACTTCTTGACCATTAAAATTGAGATTGATCACTTCTAGATTGGCCATCATTGTGTCATTATTTGAGGTGTTGTCGCATGTGAGACCAAGTATCTGCTGTCAACATCAGTGGATGGTGAGTGGGTTTTGGTTTGGATGCAACGTCACCTTCTCTGATATGCCGTTTTCTTCAAGGACCTTTTCAAATACCTTTGCCAACTCCTTGCCAGTATGAGACTAATGCAACCGGTAAGTATTCAATTTGTTGGCTGTAATTCACAACCTCACCTTTGGCACTTCCACCATGTCCAAAGGTATGGTCATAGGCACCCCCTTGCGTGCAAAATGGACCACAAATGCTACAAAAGCATGGTGGTTTGGCAATGTCCAGGCGTCAGTCGTGAAACTCAACCTTCCATTGTGTCCCTGGTAAGTGATTAGTCGATGACATTGGTTGTCAAGGGTGTACTTACCCTTAGCATGTTAGCTATGCGTTGACGGGTTCGTGCAAAAACAAGCTTGACATCCCGCGAGACAGTCATTGGCGAAGGTATGTAGTATGTTGGCCTTCCTGTTTTCATGAGTGTCAGAAAGCCACGGTCGCTGATAATCTTGTATGGACGCAGATCTTCCGACACCCAGCGTACAATCTCAGCCCTTCAAGACATGTCATTAGCCATCAAATCCGTGTACTTCAAGATCAATGATGTACCTGGTCTCGGAGCGTGTAAACAGCATATTCGAGTACGTCGCCTTCCTTCCAGTCTTCTGCTCAAAAGCACTCATGATTGATCTGTTCCACAGGATGCTGCGTGCAATCTTGTTGTGCACTTCACCGGCATCTTTTGCCTTGTCGGTGGTTTGAAGTACGTCTGCTCCCCAGCATGCCTTGACATGCTTACACAAATTGCCAGTAGATCCGGTATCCTTCGTATTGATGTACCTTCTTATTCCCTCCTTGAGTTTGCAGCCATGACCATTGCATTTGAAGACATGGACACGCCATCCTTTGTGAACCTCAACTTTGGGCTCATCAAAGAAGCCATACATGCCCGATTTCCAATCCTTCTTCATGCATGCTACAAGGTATTAATTTTCTTTTGCCACTCTCCCTTGAAGTTTAATACATACTGAGCTGGTCCTCAGGTGTTACTTCCACTGTCGTATGTTGGGCAGCATTGCTTCCAGTGCGGGACTGTTTTGCAGCTGGTTCGTCTGGTTCTTCTGTGTTGGTGTTGCTGCTTGGGGCATCTTCAGTAGGGCCTACTGGGCCATCACCCCCATTTTTTGGACTGTTTGGCCTTGCCCATCATTGTTTTTGTGCTTCTTTGATGTTCCGGCCCTCTCTTCCTCAGCCACACGGACCTTCTCAGTTGGCTTTGATATCCGCTTTGAAATGTTACAATCCATAGGTTGTGACAGAGCTCGAGTAACCTGAAATTTTCATTTTCATTTGATTGTTTACAGACATTTCAAATTTATGATTGACATGCAGTGCAAGTAGGTAGTAGCTAAGTACAATTGGAATGACAGGTCCAGGTATGGATCTGGGTCTGGGTCTTGCAGCAGGTATGCCATTTGTGGACCCGGACCCAGACCTGTGTGACACCCGAACCCATGACCTGGACGGGTTACCTGTACCCATGTTATTTCCTAGCTACGACAGGTCTTCCAATGCTGCAGAGACCACAAACTGTCACTATCGCCAACAAGGTGCAGACTTTTTATGACTGAAACAACATTCGCAGGAGCAACAGTAGGCCTGCAAGGTGTTCAACCAGACTTAGCTAAGTTGTCGGCAATCATCAATTGGAAACAACCAGATAATGCACTTAACCTACATCCTTCTTAGGACTCACAGGACACTTCTGTGACCTGATCAAGAGCTACTCAAGGATAGAGGGACCGCTGCGTGACCTGATAAAACAGGTGGACATACCCAAGCCAATCTCTAAAGCTACCTACTGAAGAGCCATGACTAACTTCAAATTACCAGACAAATGGGAACAAAAACACACAGAGGCATTCCTCAACCTAAAGATCACCCTAACACGCCAGCCGGCACTGCATGCACCTCGGTATGATGGAACACCCTTCATCGTAACGACGGACAGATGTCAAGAAGGGTTTGGGGCAGTACTCACGCAGAAAATCAAGACACAAACACCAAATGGCAAGCCTGTTGAACGAACAGTACCAATAGCATTCACATCAAAGCGCACTTCCGCAGCTGAGTGGAATTACAAGCCCTTCCTACTTGAGTTTGCAGCACTAAAATTTGGTTTAGATCAATTCTCGGACACGATCTGGGGATTCCCCATCAAAATTGAGACCGACTGTCAGGCACTCAAAGACGTACTATCAAATGACAACATGTCTGCAGCACACGCACGGTGGAGAGATGGTATAATAGCCCACAACATCATTGCAGTACGACATGTACCAGGGCGCCTCAATGTGGTAGCAGACGGACTAAGTCGACAATGGGACAACACAGAACGTATGGAGGATGATGGTAGCAATTGGACAGTCAGCCCGGATCCAGAAGCACAGTCAGGACTCATGAATGACCTATTCACAGTCACAAAACTACCACACAAAGAACAACAACTAAGAGAACGATTCCAATTGGAACCACTGTTCTTAGAGGTTGTTGATGCAATATGCAACATGGACAGCACCACATCAATACACGACCGCAGCAGAGCAAGGCATCGAGCATCCCAATACCTAGTACAGAATGGGAAGCTGTGGAGAATCTACGGAGGAACCAGTATCTGCCCACGGCACAAGGTAGAGTGTATTACGCGCAACGAAGCAGAACAAAAAGTGAAGCAACTCCACAAAGAAGGGGGACACTGGGGGAGGGACGCATTAAAAATAGCACTAACTGACAGATACCACTCCCCGAAGCTAGACATATCCATCATGAAAGCCATCCACGCCTGCGCAAGGTGCAAAAACTTTGGCACTCCGAAGTTGAACTCCCTATTAGAACCTATCACACGGCGCCATCCATTTGAACTACTGGTCAGCGACTACCTCTCAATGCCAACAGGAAAAGGTGGGTACCACACATTGGGCCTATTCCTTGACACCTTTTCACAGCACCTATGGGTCACCAAGTTCAAAACGGCCGGAACGGCAAAAACGACAGTGGACAGCTTAATGACTATTTTTAACAACTTCACGCCATCAGAAACATTTATGACAGACGGCGGACGACACTTTAATAATGAGCTGGTCAAAACCTACTGTGCTAAGTGGTCTTGCGCACATCACGTAGTGGCAGCGTACTCACCATGGATCAATGGCCTAGTAGAAGGTACCAACAAACTGCTCTTGCACGTCCTAAAATGCCTATGTGCTCCGGACATAGGCGAAGACAACACCATGGAAGAAGACTGGGAAAAGTTACCTAAAACGTGGCCAGACCACTTGGACGACGCGGTCCGTGCCCTCAACAGTCGCCTCCTCCCATCTCTCAAATTCACACCTAAAGAATTACTACTAGGTCTTGTGATTGATACCAAACGCACGGAACTGACACACAGCGATACAGAACCATCAAACATCGACGCCACCATACACATGGCGTACGTGGCACAGCAACGCCTGGATGGCTATGATGAAGCAGTGCAACATGCCATCAAACAGAAGACAGCATTTGACCGCCGTGTACTGAAGCGCCAACGGACGGAGGTCACATTCACACCAGGACAACTCGTGCAGATCTACAGAAGTGACTTGGACAACACTTTCAAAACGGAGCGGAAACTGTTACCTAAGTGGTCCCAACCACATAGGATTACATCACGACTAAGAAACTCATACAGACTAGAGACGCTAACGGGCACACTGCTCTCGGGCGAGTTCAGTGCACGAAGACTGAGAACCTTCATTCCAAGAGAAGGCACACATTTGTACAACACCCAACAGCAATACATGCAGAATAGGAGAGGAGAAAGGGCGAGGGAGGACACATCAGGAAAGGAGAATGACAATGAAGGGGAGACGACAAACGCGGATCAGGAGAGAGCAGATGGACTGGACGATGAAGACATGGACAGTGAAGATAGTACAGAAGGGACGGCGCCAGAAGGGGGCCTAGCAGAGGGACATAGAGTCAGAGCATAGAGGACGACAATGTCAGAGTGTGGCGGGCTCGCGGACGTCGCGGACGTCGCCATTTTCAAAGGGGGCACATGTAGTAGGGGAGTCAGGGGTAGAGTCGGGGGAGCACTCGGGCAGTGCTTAGTCAGCACCAGTAGATCACACGGGCGGACGCATGTACATGGCCAGGTTTGGACCACCACAGAGCACTATTCGTGACGAGTCCTCACTGTCCCAACAGGCTCTACCTGTCCTAGAGAATTGTGTTGAGAGGATTCTCAACCGTGTCCGAGATAGTAAGTTTTGCTTCTTCTTTAACTCCTTGACTTTTTGAGCTGTGTACAGTGGAGCCGACTTCACAAGTCTCTTTTGTGACCGCACTCGCTATTTTTGCTGCAGAGGTGGAAGTTCATATCGGGCCAACATTAATGGTTATCATTTGTGCTCTTGTGTGCGAATATTGTGGCAAGGTTTCGGCGTCCCCATTGGAGATCATTCGTGGAATGGCGACAAAGTTCGACTTACTTGCCTGTGAGTAAAAAATAAATACCTGTAAAGGTTGATCATCCATACCTGTGGCCAGCTTCTGTACAGGATGCGTGTTTGCTATCCATGTTGCGGTTGTCAGCCGAGTGTGATAAAGTGCCTCAGAAAGTATATACGGCCGTCCAGGAGTTGTCCCAATCCGCAGGGAGACATATACGAAGAGTAAGCAAATAACTAGTTGTGGAGTTCAGGAACTTATGAGTTACCTCAGCGATGTGATCAATTCTTTACTTTATCTCTGCAAAGGCATATCGTCAATGATATAGTATGTCGTGCATTTTCGTCCTCTGTACGTCGACCACTTCGCACACCACGTTGCAGACATTGATGAGAACACAAGCTACCAGACTTCGTGTCTGCATTAACAAATTATCAGCCGAGCTCCGTTGGCGATTTGTCCCCTCAACTGGCTCCAGATAGTCCCAGGCGAACACTCCCCCGAGTTGGGACAACTTCAAACAAGCTACGATATGATGCATATGCGGCACCTCAACCCGTGCCAAGTCTCTGACATCTCCTTAGTTTGCAGCAGGCTGAGGGTTCTTCAATCAGTCCACAGAACATTACGTCAGGTGAAGACGACACCTCAATATATCTGAACGAACTGGCACGTATGGTGACACCCGTGGAAATGACACACCTAGCTGCAGAGCCTCCATTTGACAACGTCCATGTACGGCCTTATTGTATATACCTATTGCAGCCAACTGAAACCACTGGCAAGCAGATCAATGAAGCGTCTCATCGTTCAGATAAAGCGAGAATGGATGATAAGGTGCGATACATACTGATATTCAACTTTTACTTATAGGAGGACAAGGCATTGAGGGTAGATTTAATCGCGCTAGATTCACTGTGCACTGGGACAGAGTGCGCGGACAACTCTCCGGAACCCGATTTTGAGGAGATATGGAACTCCATGGAGAATTCAAACGTGCGAGGCTGGTGTGAAGTGTCCATGGACACCATAGTGAGGCTGCTGCAATCTTTGCAACACCACATGCGTGTCATTGCCGTTGACCAGTCACCCTTTGAAGGTTAGCTCTGCCTGGTTTTCTTTGCTATCTGGTTATTTTCTTATCTTTTGTTGTTTCCACAGGTGAACTTAAAGTCCTGATTATTCGGCTACTACCCGGTGGCAAATATGCCGCCCTGCGCCTCCGGGACGGCGATGACGACAGCTGCTTGTGGAAATTGCAGTGTGATGACCTGGAGCTGCGTATTACGATCAAGAGGCTTCTAGAAGACGTCTGAATGTAGACCGCGATGGCTGTATGACATAGCAGACCAGCAGGATTGAGTCAGGCATAGCATGCAGTAGGGGCATACCATGTGAAAAGCATAGTGCTGACATACAAAAACGATTGAAAGCAAATTTTCAGCAAGGATTCTTCCTTCGAGTTCATCCACTCGACCTCAACCAACAATTGCTCTGAGCTTTCTCATTGTACAGCTCAAGAGTCAAGAATGTGCTCATAACAACCAGACCATACTTCAAATTTCCATTGCGTTTTCTCCGAGGATTTCCGACCATTCAGGAGAATCCGGACGACTGGCTTCAGTAGTGATTTTCTTCGATGGGGATAGAGACCCCAGGTTATCATTCGCTTTACGTTTACCCTTTTTGACGAAACTCGGGCGTACATACTCGGAATAGGGCATGACTTTCATCTTCTTCAGATCAAGTTGGTAAATAGTACGCGATCCTGTTGCCTCATGACTTCTGGGGGCACTGTTTAGTCGTGGCCTGATCACCCAGCTGGAAAGCATATTAGCTAACGGCGTAAGAAGAAAAGATATAAATACAGATTATGGATAACCTCCAGTTGGACAATGGTGCTATCGGCGATCTTTGCCTCATATTGGGAAGGAGGAACAATTTTGCCATGCGAGTCGCGAATATCCGGAACATGATGCATGAATGGTCACGCCAGAGTAGGACACATGTGTTCCTCCAAAACGCGCGCAGCGCGGCAGGGCGCCTTCTCAATGAATGGCCTAATGAAGAGTCAGTATGACTTGCAAACACCTTCATAAAAACAAACATTTGTAGCACAATCAGAGCACCACTTGGAATACACAATAAATAAGAGCCAAAGAATGAACATCATGTGTGGTATACAGGAAACGATAAGACTGGGACAGTATGTAGAACCTGAAATAGAATACATCATTATCGCGAATAGACTTATACTGTGCCACATCACACGTACCAGTACGAGACACTGATTGTGGATGATATTGACGAGGATCGAAAGTGTATGCCGCTGATAACCTTTGATTACTAACACAAGTCCCCATTTAATTAGCTGAATTAACCGTAGGGTCTGACCTAAGACTACAGAGGTGGAAAGACTTTCAGCGCTAGACGGTCCATTTGCAGGACGTTTCTGCCCGACAGAACCCTCCCCCCACTATCGTGGGAATCGGGGAACCTGGAATGCTTACAGCGTCCAGGAATATTTTGTACTCGACAGCATTCAACAAGTAACTTTGAGATGTAAGCAAAGTGACTGTCGACACAATTCGACCCTACAGTTTCTCTAGTTGGAAAAATGGCAAGCATATGTTACTTTCTTGTACTCCAATTTTCACTCCTGAGTAAGATCCTGTGAGAAGGTAGTAGCATGGTGCTTGTGATCTGTTATAACTCGTGGGTACCTTTCGAGCCCGTAACTTTGCCGTCAAGGCGTCGATCACGACAAGGGTCGTTGGCTCTTGATCAAAAGACACCTCGACATATTTCTTATTGACGGTGTCCATTTTGTCGTTCGTCATTCCAAACAATCCGACCCAAAAAAGGCGTGGTTCCCGAGTGTTTTGACGACATCCGAACATCAACCCACAGAGGGTTGACTTGTTAGCGTTGTAGACCCCACCCCAGTTTCCGTCTTTGTTAAACATGAAAGTGAGGGCGAAGCCAGAACCTTTTAAAGCACGTTGCCTTGTCTGTCCAAGAGCGTCCAAGAGTAATTTATCTCTCTATTCGCGTTGTCAGAGGGTCAGAATAATTTGGTTGTAGAGATGCGTTGCTATACGCACTTTGTTGTTGGACATTTGCATCTTGTATCAATTTGGATCCAGCAATTGGGGTGGTGAGCTCTCGTCGCGGTTTGGGCATAGACTTAAATACCCAAGTTCACTGCCAAAGAAAGAATGAGTATTTATAAATTTCATCGTGTTGCCGAGGTGGGTTGCATTCGGTGACCGAGGCTGGCAGACCCAGACAGAGGCGCAGGATGCCAGGAACATGCCCACTATGCCACGTCGCGGTGCTTCGATCAAGCAGCTTGCTCGGCCACTATGATTTATTCCCCCGGCAACTTCCACCTAGTTTGAATTTGCACGGACCTATCACCTAGAATCACGTATCAATTTCAGAGAACTCAAACCAAGCTGCGGATTGTGCCTAGAAGCGGTCTTTGCAACTGTTCGTGTAATGAAATGCGGTGATTACCATAACGACTTAGTGCGCCGTTCGCGGTAACGTGGTATTGCAATGGCGTGGTGTTGCAATATGTACTTGTGTGGTGTGGCATTGCAAATGGCACGAATATAGCTGCAGACGCAATGGGATTCATCAGTGCATGTCGAAAGAAGCCGAAACCGCCAGACATACCTGTCAGACCCGAGAAATGCCTGAAAACAACCGAGAGGAGCGTACAACCCATGCTGACATGCTGAACATGTGCATGGCGTTGCAGAACATGCAAATACCCTAGACATGCAGGGAATCATCAATATATACCTAACAGGCCCGAAACCGCCAAACATACAGACCAATGGCACAAGATGGCACCTAGACGAGTCGGATGGACTTGAGCACAGCCCAGGTATGGCACATGGACGCATAGCTGTGAAAACGGGACGAGTACACCTGCAAATAGGTTAAGTGCCTGACTTACCAGCCGGAGGTACAGGATCGCGCAGGAAGAGCCAGGAAGGCCCAGGAACCACTCCGATGCATCGGTCGCACGCAAATACACGCAGGGCGATGCGATCGACTCGACAGAAACCCCCAAAATGTCTCAACCGCACCTTACTAACCAGGTAGAAGCGCAATATTGTCCACAGAGCGACACTTGAAAACGTCACGGACACGTCGGGAACGGGGGCGCGTACGCGCAGCGACCGAAACAGCGCGAAACACCCAGTTTACCTCCAATCAGGTTGAAACCGCCCAACTCAGCTGTTGGTGTGAAAGACTCATTGGTGCATAGGCAAAGCAGGGGGATTGGAGAACGTTGCGCATGTGCCGAACGCATCAACGTGCAGAGCGATGAAATCGACAAGAAATCGTGAGCAGAAATGTCAAAATACGCAAAATGAGGCACAGAACGCACAACTCACCTATTTGACACGAGATCGCGATGGTCAAGCGTCTTAGACGATTAAAATGCGTTAGTATCGACGGAAATAATGCCTCCGTACCGCGAAACATGCCGATCGAAGCCCGGGAGACGCGAAATTAAAAGGTCACCTTTGGGCGAGCTATTGAGATGTTCAATGGAGACAGTCGAGATTCGAGAAGGCTGCAGAAAACTTTGGGAGAAAAATGGCTGGTGATAGGCTGGCAAACAAACCGCGCGATGAACCGTGGCTGGTTGCAGAGTCAGTATATGACTCATGTAAACAAAGCAAGACCTCGATATCCCTGTGGAGTTGGCCAAAGCATCGACACAGAAGAGCTACGATCCGATTTACAAGTGTCAGTCGAGCGCGAGAAGTCTGGCACAACAATTTGTGCTGTTTAAGGTTGCCCTGTTATCGAAGAGTTAAAGTTGGAGGATTGCGTGAAGCCGCTGTATCTACATCACCTTAGACACGCTAACAACACGCGCCGTATGATAGGTCTTACTTGTTGTTATATACATATGTATGTGGGAGCCAAGTGCCACGGCGTCAGACTCCTGTTGTGCCCGTTGTGCACCTCGTGTCCCATACCCTCGCTCGTAACAGAATTTCAGACAGTACATCTTCTTTCGACCTCACCACCACCTTACACATCGTTAGCATCTGCGTTCTGGCTGGTGGTCCCCATTTGTTAGCCTCTCCCTTAGGCCAGCGCTCTCAGCCCATCATTAATTAGGTTGGTCGTACAGCCATTCCCTCGCCTCCACTCGCTGTCCTAACCGCTTTTCTTCTTTCCCTTAGCTGGCAGAGTCGCCCTTTTCTAGTGAAAGTCAAACCTCGCTGCCTACGGATCGCAAAATTTGATTGCTATGGCCTCAGCTCAAGCCGAAGATGGCTCTTTCCCTACAGGCTCCTCCTTATCGTTGTCTCTAGATGGCAAAAAGACTTCAACCACATTTCATGTCATTCGCTCCTTCACTCCGTTCACGCAAGGACAGGTCTACTTTGTCAAATCAGATCCCGACAGTGGATTTCCCCATGAACTTATCCTGAAAGTCTATGACCCTAGATTCCTCGATGACCGCCGTCTCGAACCACATGAGCCATGGACCCTTGCCGCGGAGTCGCTAGTCGTTCAAAAATGGGAACAGGGCCACATTTCTTCTGATTTCAACATATTCGATCTTGACGACGATGTAGAGATGGAATCTTGGCACTGGGAAGCACAGCTCTTCTGTTCGTCGGAGAGATCATTCAGAACGGAGGTTGCGGCATATAAGAAGTTGCTTATGATGCAGGGCCAGTTTATTCCCGAGTTTTATGGCTGTGGAAGATTGCTGCCCACCCCACCCGAGTCTCGCGCAATCCAGCCAAGGGCAATACTCATTGAGTACATCCCTGGCGTGACACTACGTGACGTCGACCACGTGCTGGTGCGTCCCGAGTTGTATCGACCATTGATGGGGGCAGTCGCCCGTTTTGACTCCCTGGGGGTTAATCATTATGACATCAATGCCAACAATATTATGTTAGCACCTCCCAAAGCACCCAAACGCATGGTGCTCATAGACTTTGGCTTCGCGGGGGTTAGGCAGGAAGGAATGACGGAGGAAGAATGGGGAAATGGTCTGAAAGGTGATGTAGGTCTTTTAAGAATTTCATTGGAGAAAAAACTTGGAATCAAGCTGGACGACGTCGGGGACATGATGGCAGACGATCGTAACCACAATGGCTTACGATTTGTATTGTCTCAAAAATGTGGGCCATACTTGGGTGCCTTTTTCTCTTTTTTCTCTCGTTTTACTTTATCTCGCCTTCGGAGAAAACCTGTATAGGCCTAGATGATTATATCCCTGGGTTCAACTGAAATTTATGTGGTTAATGCTTGAGTAAGAAACCAAGACACCTTGTTTTGTGATGTGTGATTGCACATGGACAGTTGTAATACACTGCCCTCTGGGCACTCCTGGACACCATTTACACACAAGCTTGTATATTGAAATGTAATATCCTTGCTCCATAATCCTTCCATCAGCAATTTGTTGAGTGTCTGAAGTGTCTGGGACAGACCATGTCAGGCATGTCAGACACATCAGGTGTCCCAGACCCATGTCTGAATTCAGATGCATTCCTTTCTGGGTCAGGCATAATTGTCTGGAGTCTGTCTGGTCACAGTCTATTCAGCACACATCAGACCCCATCCAGGTACACCACAGACATATATTACAGGTTCTTCTAACATCAGCAAAACCCTAAGTCCCTGTGCTCAGCTGTACTGCCAGCTACAGTTGGCTATGGTTGCTACATGTTGAAATTCCTACTCGATCACTACCATTCTTTTGGTACTTACTGATAGTTTCCTTATTGGTGTGATGAGCATCCTTATGTAAGCATGGACTATTTTTCATCCATTTGAGGGTTCCTTTCACCTCAGTGTTCCAAGATGAATCACTGAGGTAAGATACCAGTTACACACTCATTTACTTAGTACTAACCTACTTAAGTTGCCTCTGAGCTAGTTCCCTGTGCACGAGCCATCTAACAAAACGACAGTGGTACAGCATCAGCAAATTCACACATTACTTTTTTACTGCTTTTGGCACTTTTTTCACTTTTAAGTAGTCACTTTTACATCAGCAAACCAACCCTAATGGTTAGCCGAGCTGACAGCATTTGACAGCGCTTAGCTGGCTGCCCAGCCTGTCTGACTCTGGTACAGTCTGTCTGACTCTGTGCCAGTCTGGTTCCCAGTCTTTGATTCCTCAAGTATTCAGTAGAGTAAAAAAAAGTATATTTATAGAATACATCATAAATAATTAAATATATTCATATGGTGGGGGGGGGGGTGCTGTCGAACGAAGGAGGGTGAGCACCAATGCTGTGGCTGGCACAGTGGTCAGCATTGCTGTGGCTGGGGGGGTGGTGGGCGACAGGGTGGGTGTCATCGTCAGATGATGCTGGGGATGGGGGTGGTTGTGTTGTCACCGTCAACACTGGGGATGGTGGTGGGGAGGGGAGGTCGCTGTCGTTGTTGACGTTGGTGGTGGGGTCATCATTGTTGTCGCATTGGTAGTGGCTGTCGACGCTGGTGGTGGTCAGTGCCGTCACTGTCATCCATCTTCCATGGTTGGGTCATTATCATTGTTGCTGATGGTGGTCATGTCAACGATGCTGATGGTGGTGATGCGAGGCATGTAGTGTAGTAAATACTATTAAGAAATATTGGTAGTTCAGTATGCTGATATAATCATCTACACAAACATGCGCACACACACACACACTTCAAAAATTTTCTCCAAGATTCTCATTCTTTTCCATCTCTCCCATCTTCCACCACCTGACAGCCACCACCACCAGCAGTGACGATGACCACCCCACCAGCAGTGTCAATGACACGGCCACCACCACCAATGACCACGACCACCCCACCAGCAGCATCGATGACAAGGCCAACACCAGCAACAACAACGACCACCCCATCAGCAGCATTGATGACGCAATGACCATGACCACTCCACCAGCAGCATTGATGATGCAACCACCACCACCGTTGTTGTCAATGACAACACAGCCACCACCACCAGTGTCAATGATGTGACCAGACGACATGGCCACCCCCACCAATGACCATGACCACCCCACCAGCAGCATTGATGATGTGATGAGGGCCACCCTACCACCAGCGACAGCCACAATGACAATGACAATGACCCCACCACTTGTGTTGTTGATGTGTCACCAGTGATGACAATGACAACCACCTTGATGTGGTCGCCGCCACTACCCCCACTACCTGCGTCAATGTTGCAGCCATCAATGACAACCACCTCAGTGTATATATAATATTTAATATTTGTTCTGTAGTTTATTGAATTGATATAAAGTGGTTAACCTTAACATTGAGTGAATTGAGTGCTCGAAAAGTTCCAAGTACAGGCAGTAAAGGTAATATTGTTGAAATTCCTACTCAGTCACTACCATTCTTTAGGACTTGTGTTAGTTTCCTTGTTTGTGTGTCGAGCATCCTTATGTAAGCACAGAGTATTTTCATCCGCTCGAGGATTCCTTTCACCTCAGTGTTCCAAATGAGACACTGAGATAAGACATCTAGTCACCACTCTCTTTTACTTAGTACTAACCTACTTATTAGTTTGCCTCTGAGCTAGGTTAGTTATCATACAGTTAGTGTTCCAAATGAGACACTGAGTTTGCCTCTGAGCTAGCTAGTCCCTGTGCACAAGCCATCTAACAAAAAATATGGATACTGTTGATAGTACTACTAGGACAGTCTGGACAGTGCTAGCCAGTTAGGTACCTTGCTAGGAGTAGCTGGGGCTCTGGGGTAACTGGCCAGTACTGTCCAGTACTGTCCAGGGGAGGGCTGGTTTGCTGATGTAAAAGTCATGTTACGACTTTATTAAGTAGATCCCATTGCTTTGAAAAGCACAATCTAGTGCTTTTCTTACTTTTTCTTGCACTTTTCACACTTTTGAAAACAATTAAAATGCTTTTAAAAGTACATAAGAACATGCAGCGCAACCAAATACGAAAGTTGACAAAGGGTAATGAGTGGTATCTAGGTGTTACTTTGGGCAACACCCCATTGAACAGCTCTGCTCAGAGCGAGGAAAGGCATGTAGAGTAGAAAAAGACTGTTGGAAGTGTAATCTGCACTAATCCTACAAGAATGGAAGTGTAGTGTCAAACACTATAAAACCTACAAGTGCCCTAGAGTACCTGCAGCCCAGTAGCTCAGTGGTTAGAGCACCTGGGTATATGCCAGGAGGTCCTGGGTTCAAATCCTGCCTTGGTCATATTTTCCTGTAATTGTGCACTGCCTAAGCAACAGGGGGTTTAGTTAGCCCTGAGGTCACATGACCCAAATTTAACATGGTAGCATCAACTTCATTGTATGCCATTGCCATGGCAACAGTGACACATTGGAAAAGATCAGCCTCTGGTTGCATATCCTACAATAGGGAATGGCTATACCAAATGGTCTAGACACTGATAGTGGCAGTGCTGCCTCCTAGTGGATAATGCATTAGTGCCAGATCAAGGGAGGGTGTTGGAAGTGTAATCTGCACTAATCCTACAAGAATGGAAGTGTAGTGTCAAACACTATCATCACAAAAATCCCCCAGTCCATACATGGTAATATATAGTGGTGTTTTTGTTGTTGGTGCTATCTTATATGTTTGGCAGACACCCTGGAATATACTGACATGTACGAAAACGCTAAAGTCAACCATAGATGGGCATGAGTGACACAGACCGGTCACAATATATTCACTGTTTTCACAACAATCCATATATTCAAAATCCAGTAAACATTGCATTACAACATTGAAGCACAAAATACAACAAAATACTCCGAAACATTGACATCTATTGTGAGTATCTGTCCATGCATGCATCAAGAAAGCAAATCAACAATGGTATCAAAAATGAAAAGGCAGGCCTTGAAAGTGCTGTAAGAAATCTGCTTGGATATTATGCTGGTACTCACTGCACTGCATTCTATTTCTGGCTCCTGCGTTGACCACTGGGCTCCTTCAAATCGCCTCGCTGTTTCTTGCCTGCACTAGTAGCAGCATTATGGGGGCTTTCATCATCTGAATCAAACCTGTGCTTTTTGGAGGGTTTCTTGGGTGGATCAACTCATTTCCCCTTGCCTTTGGACTTGTGGACCGGCGATGAGTCAGATGCACTAGTCAGGTGTGACATTGGCGACAATGCCAAGGTCCTACATGACAAGCATTGTGGGGTTAAAGCAGTAGAAGACGTGCATGAGAATTGGTGGGTCATTGGGCATGCTGGAGCCTGTGGAGAGGTACCATTCAGACTTTGCACAATAGGTGGGTGAGGTGGAGCAGACTCCTGCACAGCAGGTGCCAGTGTTGGTGGGAGTGAGGGTTCCCTAGTAGCCAGAGGGAACGGGAGATTGGTGTGACCCAGACAAGTGGGAACCTGGTGTGGCCATCTGTGCCTGCATCTTTGCCATTGTACTCATGGTACTGAGGGACGAGGAGCTGCAATAACTGTTGTCAGCAACCTCTATCCCACAGCCATCCTCATGCTTAAAAAACACCCTTTGAATCTGGTTTAGCGATAGTCTACATTTTAATGTGCACTTACATGTTCCAGTGGTGTCACACTTCTTCGAAAAGTGGACCATTTTCTTGCAGGAGGTTGATTATCCCATAATAGAAATCGGCATATTTTTGAATTTTCCATTGACTTCACACCATTTGCTGTGGGAAGAAATGCAGTGGTGAGTCTAAGAAGGGGATGGGAGTAAGAAATTTTGATGATCATATCTACTGGACTCACGAGAACACAGCTGTACGTGACATGCTCCGCTTCAACGGATGTCATGTCGTGCAAGATGGCATTGCACGGACGTGTTCCACGCGACTCACCGCCAAGTGCCGCTGATGGACCTTTAAAGATATGGGTACCCACCTAGCCATCCAGTAGTCACAATAGGAAAAGAAAAAAAAGCTGAAATGTACATGAACAGGTAAATAGCCCTTGAATATACTGTCAGTCATGACCGGGGGGATCCCCTTCCCAGAGAAAGGCTGGAAGGGCATCCGAGTCCATTACTATCTGGCCATTTTCAAGTTTCTTTTTCGTCCTATAAATGAATTAGTAGTAAAGGCTACAACATGGCATGTAAGACCTACTCCATGACATCCGTCTCATACTCCATAACGGCTTTGATTGGGCAAAGCATGTGGGCTAAAACCAGGTGGTTCAAACCCAACTGTGTTGCATTGCTGCCATGGATTGGAGGTGAGACTGTGGCAACTGTTGGGTTGGGTGCAGTGTGTAACGGTCTCACTTTTTATCTTATCTAATCTGTGATTAGATAATGTCTTATCTTATCGTAGTGTAGTATCTTATCAGCTACATCTTATCAGTACTAGTCTAGATCCTAGCCTCATGTTGTACGTGCGACGACCCTTGACCTCACTAGCATAGCCTTAGCTCCACAGTGGTGTCATAGACCTACCCTTAGGTACATGCTGTAGCCTTGAGGCTCGTAGTATATATACTGCTCAATGCAGCACCCAGAGGCTCTCCATTCGAGCTCTCTTTGGGTTTTCGCTCTAAGACCTCAGTCCTATTCTCCTCAGAGTCTCGCGTGTGGTAGTTCTTTGGGTTGTTTGCCCTTAGGGTTGTCTCACAGTGTAGGTGCCAATTTCGCAATGCAATCGAGTGCAGTCGTTTGAACATGTTGAAATGATTACCTTGTTCATCTGAAAGATAGGCTGCAGTGCTTGTTAGTATGTGCATATATGCATACCTCTTTGGTAATCTGCCTGAGCTCCAACAATTTTGAAGGGTTATCAATGAGCCTTTTGAGGCCAGGAGTGATTTTTAGAAGCTGGTGGTAGCTGCAGTTGTAGTGATTGATCACATTTGTGGGACTAAGATAGATCAGTTGCTGAGGATCAACTAATAGAATGCAGACTCACAGAGATTCAAGCTGCTCCCTGCAGTGCTCAGTGACCTCGACATCTTCTTTGAGCTCTCCTTTCTTGACTGCTTCATCTTGCTGTAACATGTACTTGATCTTGATGAGTTTGCCAATCTTGCCATGCATATTGATGCATCACATAAATGTGTGGGCTGCCCTAATGTACTCCTTGTTAGAGTTTAAAAGTCCAGTCCAGTCCGGTTTTTTTGCCTTTTTTGGAAGAGGACCAGACTGGACTGCTTTTGGAAGCCTGGGAATGGTTCATGGACTGCTTAAAGACCAGTCCAAAGCAGTTGCAACTGGTTTTCAAAAAGACTGGTCCAAAACCACTAAAAAACCGGTCCAAACCACTAAAAAACCAGTTTCTTTGCATTTTATTGATGTTTTTCACATCAAAGGTGTGTCAGATAGCATCTAAATACTATTTATAGACTGTAGTAGTTATATACAAGTCATTACATATTTATTTGTGCCATATTTCATCCAAAAAGATCAATTTTACACCCCTTAAGACCCACTGCAGGCCAAAATTAGCCTGTAATATAGGGGTTTTAATACCATATATGTATTGCTTACATAATGCGGTTGCAACCGGTCTTTTTCATCATTCTCAAAAGTAGGCAACTGGCAACTGCAGTCCAGTTTCCAGTCTTTTTGTGGTCCTATGGACTGGATTTTTAAACTCTACTCCTTGTCGATACTATACTTGTCTTCATCTGAATCATCATCTTGTTTTCTATTGGTAGTTAGCAACTATTTCTGAGGGGTTTGACGATGCTCACTGATGAGTCAACTTCATGCAACTCTTCTTCTTGTTTTGCTTCTCCAAAGGCTTCTTATGAGCTTGCTGTGGCAACGCACTGCGAGATTCAGAAGAAAATTTGTCATCACTGGAGTGGTTATTGGACACACTTTCTATGTGCCATCATTGACAGGGGGAGAGTGGGGGAGAAAGTGGGAGGGTGAGAAACACATGTGGTCAGGGGATTTGGGGAGGTGGGTAACAAGAATGCAAGCTATCCGTTGGTAGACAACAGATAATGTGCAGTGGGCCTAGCTTCAAATGATAATGAAATCACAACTCACTTGAGCTAGTTGGTTCAACCTGAAGTAATAAACCGAAGGTGGTTTAGAGAGTTCAGTTGATAGAACAGAGGATAAAATGAAGTGGGTAAAATCCTACTCTGCTACCAAATACCATAGGAGTATTTATACATCTGAGCTGCACACAGACCATGTAAAGTAAAGAGACTCTGAGAGTCCATAAACAGACAGTAAGATAAGTACCTTCCTACCATAGTAGTCCTGTGGAGGCTCGTAGAACTTCATAGAAGTCCACAGTGAGTCATAGGTATGATAAGAGATAAGAAATGGGCTAGAACGACCTCATAGGAACATTCCAGAAGGAATGTTATCGCTCCTTATCTGACGACGTCATAGATAAGGGATATGACTCTGGTTAGTTGGTACTTCCTTTAACCAGTCATGTGACGTTAATAATCACATGGAAGACAGTCGAGTCCAGACACATCACATGTCAAGGCTTCTCTGAGAAGTCATGTGCTAGTGATGACTAAGCACTTACTTTCTCAACACTCCCCCAGACTTGATACATGTCAAGTCAGTAACAAGGAAAGACATAAAACCCTGGAACTTGACTTTGCCAAGGGCTTTAGTAAAAACATCTGCCAACTGTTTGTCAGTAGATATATGTCATAATAAAATGACCTTTCTTTCTTGAACACATTTGCGAATAAAATGATGACGAATATCGATATGCTTTGTTCGTCTCTCTTGCGCGGGATTCTGCGCTAGGAATATGGAACCCATATTATCCTCATAGAGAACAACAGGTGGAATATTAAAGAACAATTCCTCAAGTAGAGACTTGATCCAACATATCTGTTTTGCGGTGTCAGAAAGTGCCATATACTCAGCTTCAGTCGCTGAAGTGGCAACGGTCTTCTGTTTCCGGCTAGCCCAGGAAACTGGAGAGCTATTAAACAACACAGTAAAACCTGTACAGGATTTCCGGTCATTTTTGTCAGAAGCCCAATCAGCATCGACATAGCCTTCCACTCGCAACAAGGTTTCTCTTTTATACTCAATGCCATACTCTCTATTCGCCCGTAGATAGCAAAAGATATATTTGGCATGATTAAGATGATCCTCTGTTGGACTTGCAGAGAACTGAGACATTTTTATGACCGCAAACACGATGTCAGGTCTTGTTCCAAGCATAAGATAGAGAAGAGATCCAATTACTGACTGGTACTGTGACTGCAACCTAGAGTTAGACTCTCTGGTGCTTACAATAGGATCATACTTCTCTGGAAGTGGGGTATTAGCAGGGTTACAATCCTGCATATCGAATTGCTTTAAGATTTTATCCAAGTACTTCACCTGATCAATGATTAAAGAACCAGTTAATGGGTTTCGTCGGATTTCCATCCGAAGGTATT
>JAYMGJ010000101.1:0-59107 GCA_037178675.1 Scleroderma bovista | reverse complement strand
CATATCTGTGAAGGCCTAGAGTAATTGTGTTTCAAGTTTGTGCCAGGCTAGTTGGTATGCAGCAGGATCAAACAGCTTCAGCAGTAAATGACATTGATTACTAAAAACAACAACAAGAAGAAAAAACTACAGCAACAGCAGTTGATGACAGTACACTGAGGTAAGCATGATTAGTCAAGGTCCACATCAAAGTTTGTTGTTGCAGCCACAGCAGCATCATTTTTTGCCATACCATTGGTATATCAACAGATTAGGACATAGAATATACATTCAATTTGGAATCATAGCATGGGCAGAAGCTTACCTATCAACAAAAAAAAACTGGTTGGATCAAGCCTGATTTTCTGGCTGCTGTGCCAAATTGAATTTGTTTGCTGAGACAAAACTTGATTCAAGGTTTTGTGTGTTTATAAATAATACAAACTTACACATGCGGTTTTCCAAAATGATATCAAAAATGGCCTGCTGTAATTTGATATGATCTTTATTATATTCCTGGATAGTGTGTTGAAGGGCCACAACAATAGTACTTTGAATCCTAGACTCTTGGTATTCCTTGACTGCAAGTGCAATGATGTCCTTTTGATCTGCTTTTGCTTGTAAATAGAAGTAGGAGTACTCAAAGATGAGGATACATGCTTTGACAAATTTAGAAATTATAAACAAGGACTGGATGTGGCTCACCAGCACCATGCATTATGCACTGCTGCACAGAAGACTTCATGTGAGATGGGCACAAAATAGGTAGTTCAAAATCATCAATGAAAAGTATTCTCTTTGTTGCAATGACAACCATAAGCTAAGGATAAACTCATGAAAAATTGACTGACATGCTATGTGGGAGATATGATGGAGATATGATGGACAGAAAACAAAAACATACCAGATTCTAAAGGAACACATGGAAACATATTAGTGAATGAGAAAATGATAACTTACTGCCTAGAAAATGTAAAATATGTAAAGGATAAGCAGTGAGAAGAAGGTATAGAAATAACTAACATCCTAAAGAAGTAATGTGAGAAAAGTGCACAATAATGGCCATAAAAGGCTAATGATGGAAATTGACTGACTTGCTGAAGAAATGGAAAGGCAAGACATTGGTATGATAGTGCAATAATATATACATGACATCACTCACTTTCTATTGACACACCAAAATCATGGTGGGAATAATAACAGTGAGAAAATACAAAGCTAGACCTTATATTAAGTCACTCACACTCTATCAAGAAAATGGATGATAGTAAAGACAGTGGGCCAATGAGGAATCATATCCAGCCAGATTTGAGGTGAAATCACTTACCAGCTATAAATATGACAATACCAGAGTGAGGTTAAGGGTAGTGAGAAGACACTCAGCTAGATGTAGTAAAGAATTACTCACACACTATCAGGATAACAGGACCAGAGTGGGAGTGATAGACAATCAAAAAGTACTCAACTGACGCAAGAGGAAGCTACTCACTTCCTGGAAGGTAAGAGGAACAAAGTGGTAGTGCAGATCATGAGAAAACACCCAGCTGGACCTGACATGAAATCACCCACTCTCTGTGAAGGCAACAGGACCAGAGTGAGGGTAACAATGATGAGAACACACACAGCTGCAAATGGCATAAAATCACTCACTTTCTGTCAAGACAACATGACCAGAGTGGGGGTGAAGACAGTGAGAAGACACCCAGCTGGACCTGCCATGAAATCACTCACCAAGCTGTCAAGGCAACAGGACCAGAGTGGGGGTGAAGACAGTGAGAAGACACCCAGCTGGACCTGCCATGAAATCACTCACTTCCTGTCAAGGCAACAGGACCAGAGTGGGGGTGAAGACAATGAGAAGACACCCAGCTGGACCTGCCATGAAATCACTCACAAGCTGTCAAGGCAACAGGACCAGAGTGGGGGTGAAGACAGTGAGAAGACACCCAGCTGGACCTGCCATGAAATCACTCACTTGCTGTCAAGGCAACAGGACCAGAGTGGGGGTGAAGACAGTGAGAAGACACCCAGCTGGACCTGCCATGAAATCACTCACAGACTGTCAAGGCAACAGGACCAGAGTGGGGGTGAAGACAGTGAGAAGACACCCAGCTGGACCTGCCATGAAATCACTCACTTTCTGTCAAGGCAACAGGACCAGAGTGGGGGTGAAGACAGTGAGAAGACACCCAGCTGGACCTGCCATGAAATCACTCACCCACTGTCAAGGCAACAGGACCAGAGTGGGGGTGAAGACAGTGAGAAGACACCCAGCTGGACCTGCCATGAAATCACTCACAGACTGTCAAGGCAACAGGACCAGAGTGGGGGTGAAGACAGTGAGAAGACACCCAGCTGGACCTGCCATGAAATCACTCACTTGCTGTCAAGGCAACAGGACCAGAGTGGGGGTGAAGACAGTGAGAAGACACCCAGCTGGACCTGCCATGAAATCACTCACTTGCTGTCAAGGCAACAGGACCAGAGTGGGGGTGAAGACAGACTGTCAAGGCAACAGGACCAGAGTGGGTGTGAAGACAGTGAGAAGACACCCAGCTGGACCTGCCATGAAATCACTCACCAACTGTCAAGGCAACAGGACCAGAGTGGGGGTGAAGACAGTGAGAAGCCACCCAGCTGGACCTGCCATGAAATCACTCACCCACTGTCAAGGCAACAGGACCAGAGTGGGGGTGAAGACAGTGAGAAGACACCCAGCTGGACCTGCCATGAAATCACTCACAGACTGTCAAGGCAACAGGACCAGAGTGAGGGTGAAGACAGTGAGAAGACACCCAGCTGGACCTGCCATGAAATCACTCACAGACTGTCAAGGCAACAGGACCAGAGTGGGTGTGAAGACAGTGAGAAGACACCCAGCTGGACCTGTCATGAAATCACTCACACACTGTCAAGGCAACAGGACCAGAGTGGGGGTGAAGACAGTGAGAAGACACCCAGCTGGACCTGCCATGAAATCACTCACAGACTGTCAAGGCAACAGGACCAGAGTGGGTGTGAAGACAGTGAGAAGACACCCAGCTGGACCTGTCATGAAATCACTCACCCACTGTCAAGGCAACAGGACCAGAGTGGGGGTGAAGACAGTGAGAAGACACCCAGCTGGACCTGCCATGAAATCACTCACAGACTGTCAAGGCAACAGGACCAGAGTGGGTGTGAAGACAGTGAGAAGACACCCAGCTGGACCTGCCATGAAATCACTCACTTTCTGTCAAGGCAACAGGACCAGAGTGGGGGTGAAGACAGTGAGAAGACACCCAGCTGGACCTGCCATGAAATCACTCACAGACTGTCAAGGCAACAGGACCAGAGTGGGGGTGAAGACAGTGAGAAGACACCCAGCTGGACCTGTCATGAAATCACTCACCCACTGTCAAGGCAACAGGACCAGAGTGGGGGTGAAGACAGTGAGAAGACACCCAGCTGGACCTGCCATGAAATCACTCACTTTCTGTCAAGGCAACAGGACCAGAGTGGGGGTGAAGACAGTGAGAAGACACCCAGCTGGACCTGCCATGAAATCACTCACTTTCTGTCAAGGCAACAGGACCAGAGTGAGGGTGAAGACAGTGAGAAGACACCCAGCTGGACCTGCCATGAAATCACTCACTTCCTGTCAAGGCAACAGGACCAGAGTGGGTGTGAAGACAGTGAGAAGACACCCAGCTGGACCTGTCATGAAATCACTCACCCACTGTCAAGGCAACAGGACCAGAGTGGGGGTGAAGACAGTGAGAAGACACCCAGCTGGACCTGCCATGAAATCACTCACTTCCTGTCAAGGCAACAGGACCAGAGTGGGGGTGAAGACAGTGAGAAGACACCCAGCTGGACCTGCCATGAAATCACTCACTCTCTGTCAAGGCAACAGGCCACAATAGTAATCCATGTACCATTTTATGATTAGCTGTCTTCCATTGTATTCACCAGACAACCAATCACCTATAAACATATCCATATCTCCATTAATATGACAAGCAGTACCAATGGTGACAATACCTCTAGATATGGCATCCAATCCAGAATCCCCAATTCCAGTGTGTTTTTGTCAAATGGACCATCTGCTTTCTTCATAATGTATCTACAAATGATCACAGCTCCATTATGTAGCAGCCACAGGAAAGTAACCTCCTTACTTGACAGCATATTCAATGTTCAGGTTGAAATTGACTTGTTGTGCTGATATCAGAAGCTGCTGCACTTCCATATCATCCAGTGCATTAACTGTGCACCTTAGAAGTGGGTCACAATCTGCATTGGCTTTATTCATACCTGCACAAATAAGAGAAGTCAGCACAAGGCTACACCTAAATGAATTGATACCCCCCAAATAGTGCCAAACAGTCATTAGGATGGTGCTTGCACTCTGCCAACTGGTCTTCAACCTGTTTCTTCACCTCTATCAGCAACTGTTTGACTAATTCCCCTGCCTGTGACCTTGCTTCTTTCATTGTCAACCCTTCATCTCTGAGCTGCCCAACTGCCTGTAACTCCATGGCATCAGCCTTTGTCAACACTACAATCACAGGAACTATCCCCTGTATTCTCAGAACCCTGTGCTATTACAATGACAGACTATCTCACCATTTCCTGTGTTACACTCATTGAAGAAGAGCTCTTCTGCAGCCACAATTGGCCTTTCAGAATCGGTCAATGGAATACAATACCTGCCCCACTTGGGATCAGTTATCTCTCAGTGATAGTATGATCTTACCATATTGCATGGATTCGCTTTTCTAATTTCGTTGTGGCTGCACGGTCCATGAGAAATTTCTTCATCACCTTCACCTCCTCCTCGGAACCTGCCTCAAATCCTCTGGAGTCGTGAAAGATGAAGCGTGTATTGCTCCGAAAAATCAATTCATTTTCAATGCTATGTTCTCCTCTCTGAGGACAGTAAATGACTTCGTGTGACGGGCAGGTCATGAACTCACCTCCAGAGATCCCTGCACCACCTTAGGATCAATCTGGGAATTGGAGTGTTTCAGAAAGTTGACGTAATGAATGATAAATTATAATGTGAGACGATATACCCATACCTCATCTCCATCGGAATTGAAGACCTCCGGGAGCTCGGTGGTGTTACAAATGCGCTGTAAGAGTGTCGTTTTACCAGCATTGGATCTGCCGATGACAAGGACTCTAAAACGGCCAATGCGATCGAAGTGCTTTCTGGCGATCGCAGGGTCCATGCGAGGGATATTTCCCGCAGAGTCGCGTGGGACATTCTTGGTGGCATCGGTGCAAAATCCAGTTTCAACGGTGCTAGTACAAGCCCTCTGGTCGACAGGATCCGTATGAAGTGCTGTTTTAATACCTAGAGAGTGTTCGATCACTACTATCGCATGCATGATATTGAGCCTAAACTTACTCGCATTGGAACTTGAGCGAGGCTGAAGCCTCTCAGTGGGTCGAAGAGCCATGGTGATCGCGAAAAAGTGGAGTGTCGAGTAGAGGTAGGTGGTGGTTAGGGCACAAGGCTGAGACTTGCAAGCGTCGCACGGATGACACGAGGTATCAGTGCATCGCCTCGCTCATACCATCTGGGGCCATGGGCGCTAGTCGAGCCACTGCAATATTTTATTCTCGCCATGCAATTATTGTGCAAGACACGTATCCGATATCTGGTACCTATGTCAAGGACAGAAACACAGCAGCTAGGTGCAACTGATTTGCAGACGCATCCGCGTGTGTACTTATGAGAAGCAGTGCGTTATGCTAACATACTAGTTGTCGAAAAAGACCGTTATTATCACCGTATAATATGCAAAACCTACCGCAAACTTAGACACAGTGCCTTAGAAGTCTGAGCTCCAGCCATCGCAAAGCTTTCAACCAGTTCCGCTGAGGAACCTGGTCGCATACATAGAAATTCAAATCCCGTGTTGTGTTCGGCAACTAGACAAGCCTGAAATAAGTTTACGAGGCCTCCGATGGTACGAAGAGATGGCAGTTGGTGATGAATGACGATTCGGACTATGATAAAGTTGTCATGAGGACGGAAGGATATATCACGAACCTACAGATACACAGATCACTTAATTACCTCCTCGACACCATTACAGAAGCGATCAACACCCCCGTCAGAGCTCCAAGAACACCAATCACCATCCACCGCGCATACTCATCAAACTTGGCAGCGACAGGCATTCCTGCATGAGCAAAGTTGATGGTAGCACTCCTAAACGAGTATATGACAACGCCCGTGATGAATCCAGCGACAGAATACGCAAGGAACACAAGCGGAAGCGAAAGCATGATGCTTCGGCGCTGAAAGACCCGTATCAGTGACTGGCAAAAGGGCTCAACAAGGATGACGCTTACAGGAAGCAGAACAAACCCTTCTCCAGCGGTTTGTGCGCCACCCTGTGCCATTTCTGATTTATACCGGAAAATAGATACGAAAGATGTGATCATGCTCAGCACAGAGCATAAGATGGCGACCAAACCTCCAATCCGGGCTATACTGTCCAATTCTGGCAGGGTCATGAGCGTCACCGAGGCACTGAGGATGATGGCCGACTAAATGGTTAGGAGATGAGTATGACTTTCAAAAACATGAATGGCACCGTGGCCGCACCGTTGAGTAGTCTGATGAGTTCCTGACATTCCTCCTGGCTAAACGGAGGCTGGATGGGCTGGGGATGCGAAAGGAGCCGATCGGTATACGACCAATGAAGAGCATCAGCGACCTCCTGGGTCGACGGGCGTGTAAGAACGACATGAGCAGGGTGCATCTCGACATAGGACCAGTATCTGAACTCGTCATCGAGCCCTGTAAAAAACATGAACACCCCCGAATCAACGAAGTATTAGGTACGAGAACGCGCTATCGTCTTCTCCAGATAGAGGTAGATCATCGGAAGGCATCTCGTTCAGAATGCGACGGTACCGATGGTCCACCCAATAAATGACAAGCCGTCCGGGCGTCTTCTGTCTCCTCCATCCCGTCGCGCTGTAGCTCGGCCTAACCCATATTTCGCATCCCTCCGGTACGCTGTCCACCGTATCAATCGCACTCGTGACCTGGTCGAGTTTGGAAAAGTTTCGCAGATCGAGGTCGGTGGTGGCGCTTTTACGCGGGTTGCCAAAGTATCTGAGTCCGTGGGGAAGTATGTACTCGAACCATCCGCGTTCGGCGTAGGGCGTCGCGACTGAGCCGTAGCTGTAGTTCCTTGCGATTCCGTTGACATCGAATTGGGGTGGTTGTGCCCACCGGGGAGTGGGTTGGGTCAGGGGGGTTGGAGGAGCGGAAGGAGGTATCGATGGGTGGCGTCGACGGACGGGATACGAGGGGACGGCGTTCGCTGAAAAAGGGATGTCAGGAAAAGTGGGGTAGAATTTCGGGGAAGTGCGTACTCTGCCTTGCTAAGGTAGTCCCTACGATCGGCAAGGCTGTATCCGGAAGTTTGGCGTGAGGGTCTGTGGGTGCGTTAACTACCAGACCATCCCCAGAGGACATTAGTGACTGACCGGATTGGAATGACTTCGTGGAATGGGCGAAATGGGATTGTTACTTGTTCAGCTACTGGCATCATCGTGTCGTCTCTTGGTGAACGTGGGTCGAATGGCCTGCAAGCTCGGTAAGAAACGCGCAGAGACATACGCACACGACGGGGCTTACTCTGGTACATGGATTGTCTCAGCGGGTGAGAGGGCCGCAGCAGCCTGCTCTGGCACAGCTGGTTGGGCTGGTGCACGCTTGGAATCGGCAAATGGGTCATCCTGGATACTAATCACCCTTCAGTTTCATACTCCAATCGCAAACAGTAAGTGCAGGAAACCTACCCAGCAGGGGCACCCTGATGGAACCCAGTAAGGCTGGAATTGCTCCAGGTATAAGTACTCCCGGGCAGTTCCTGCTCGCGTGGCTGGAACGAACTACGACTCGCTTTCCTGCTCTGCAACGCAGCCGGTGCGATGGGTGCACCATACGATGACGATGACCCGGGCCTACAAATGGAGGACCCAAAGGACTGTTTCTGGAACACTATGCATTCCTGTATGGGTGCATTTTGACTTTCAGAAGACGCAGTGGCTTCACGGGAAAATGCGTGTCCTGCCCGGACAATTCTCACCGGTCTCGGTGGGACTGCGGGGCTAGTAGCGGATGCAGCAGACGAGGCGTGGTGGATGTCAAAGTATCAGAATTGGGATAACGCAGGGGGTTGCTGCGCGGGAGGTGTGGTTGGCGCGGAGGGTGGTGCGGAGACACGTGCTGGTGGAGTGGATGGTTTGGATGCGGGCGCAGAGGCTGGTGCAGGAACGGGTGTTGCTTCAGAAGCGGGTGCTGGCTGGGTATCTGGTACTGGCAGTTCCTCGGGCTCGTCAGTGAAGACTGACGGGGCACCGTCTGTAGGATCGTTGACGACGAGAGTTGGAATGGGCAGGGCAGGGGGAGGTGCGGGGACTTCTTCAGGTACAGATGGTGCTGGAGTAGGACCGCGAGCTGACTCTGTACCTTCAGCAGAGATGACCTCTCCGGAAAGTGGGGACGACCCTTTCGGGAGACCAGGTGCAGGGTCAGGAGGTAAGGCTGCAGCCTCGCAAATGGGCGATTCAGGAATAGGGCTGGGCGTCGATACAGCGGGTTGAGCTGTGGTCTGTAGTTTGGTGAAGGATGAACTGGAGTCCTTGCGCTCGAGTGTGGGTGGATAAATAGAGTGTGTGGTGGATGCGGTATCGGAGTCGGGGGGCGGGGGAGTTGCTGAGCCTGCGCGGCCAGGTAGAACTGGGGATGCTGAATGCAGTCGAGGAGCGTCGCATCACCCCGTCCCGACGCGTGAGCAAAAGGTCGACTTTTTCGGGGGGGTAGTGGCCATGGCTGAAGGAAGGGAATAGATAATTAGGGGATGGTGCTGGGGCGGAATGGGAAGCGAGTGGGTGGCGCAGTGAGTTATCTATACAAGAGTGAGGTCATGCCTGGCGCACAGGGGGGGCAGACAATCGTGAGGTGGGTGAGGCATACATGGGTGCAAGTGTGCAAAGTGCGATATCGTGAGCGAAACACGCTGATACGCTTCATGCGGCGACGACTGGGCCTGAGTGCTGAGTGCTGAGCACTGCGGGCAAGACAAGGTGCAGTCGAGTTGTCCGCTCGCTGCTAATCAAGGAACAGCCTCGATACATTCCAACGACTGGTGGCACTACAAGTCTAGATGCGAAGACCAAGGCAAATTGGTAGGGTAAGATAGGGCAGACACGAGACGAAGCATTATGAATACATTCCTCGGACTCTAGTGCCTACCTTGACTGAGAAAGTTAAATAACCTTTTCGCGCGATGATCTAAGACTTAGATCATGTGACACTCATCATTGAGTGTTGCAAAGCCCCTCATGAAATCGCAAGCTCACTCGCCCAAGTGAACGTCCACCTTCAAATTTCGTCCTGTCACTCTGATTAAAATCTTCCACCGTGCATAATACTCCCGGAGACGGAGGTCATCCAAGTCCGGTATGTATATACGACCGTCTAGTCGAAGGAATCCAGCCTCGTCGGTGGACCAACGAGAGTCCAGTGGATCTGCGAGGTGGACCTGGGCAATGGGATCAGAGGGTAGTGCAGAGAGGATGTCGCTATGGAGTGTTTCAACGTCCATGATTGCGACTGCACGGAGGACCGGAAACTCTAGATAAGTAGCGTGAAGAGAATTAGAGAGCTGTTCTTGAGTGAACACCGGCCTAAGATTTTGGGGGTTAACCCGGGCGTAGCCACTATCCCCCTCTTTGGGGTAGACGTCCCATCGTCTAGTGAGAGCGTCCGGCTTGGCACTGAGTTTTCCGGGACGGAAACGAATGACAAGATTAAATTGTGATAGAAATTCAGACCACCGGGCTTGCTGGCGGGACAGTACTTTTGAGGTGGAGAAGTACTCGAGGTTTTTGTGGTCCGTGACGACGTCTATTGGAGAGGCGGAACCTTCAAGGTAATGGCGCCAGTTCCGGAAAGCTTCGAAGATAGCCAGCAACTCCTTATCGTGGGTGTCGTAGTTTAACTCCGGAGCAGTCAGGGTCCGGGAGTAGTATGCAACCGGACGGATCTCTCCGTCGGCGCAGGTGATAGACAAGATGCCAGCGACAGCATAGTCGGAGGCGTCAGTTTCCACGATGATAGGGGTGTCCGGAATAAAGTGAGTGAGGATGGGCACGGTGGTGAAGGCGTGCTTGAGAGCATTGAAAGAACGTCAACAGTCCTCAGAGAAATTCCAGGGAGCATCCTTCCGTGTGAGCCGGGTGAGGGGAACCACAATGTCAGAGTAGTTGAATATGAACCGGCAGTAGAAATTGGCAAAGCCCAAGAAGGATTGGATGTCCTTTACCTTTCGAGGTTCAGGCCAGTTGGAGATGGTTTGGATCTTGTCCAGAGACATAGTCAAACCGTCCGGAGAGAGGCGATAGCCGAGGTACTCTACCGAGTCCGAGTGGAACTCACATTTCTCCGGTTTGGCGAAGAGGCCATGTAACCGGAGTCGGCGGAGAACTTCCCGGACGTGCTGCTGGTGGGACTCCATATCCTCGGAGTAGATTAGGATGTCGTCGAGGTACACGACGACGCAGACGTCTAGCATGTCAGCGAAGATGGTGTTGACAAAGTGCTGGAAGGCTGCAGGGGCGTTAGTGAGGCCAAAGGGCATTACTAACCACTCGTAGGACCCATAGCGCGTACGGAAGGCGGTCTTCCATTCATCGCCCGGAGCAATCCGGACTAGATGGTACGTGTGCCGGAGGTCGATCTTCAAATAGATTTTAGCACGGCTGGGTGAGTCCAAAAGATCAGAGATTAGGGGGAGTGGATAGCGATCCTTCTTTGTAATTTTGTTTAGGCCCTGGAAGTCAACGCAGAGGCGGAGTGAGCCATCCTTCTTCTTTACGAAGAGGACCGGAGCAGCATGGGAGGAGGCGGTAGGACGGATGAAACCTGTATTTAGATTCTTGTCGATGAAGGTCCGGAGGGCGGAGAGCTCAACCGGAGACAGTGAGTAGAGAGTTCCCAAAGGAGGAGAGGTACCTTCTTCAAGGTCGATCTTCAGATCGTAGTCGCGATGCGGGGGCAGTTCAGAGGCTTTCGCCTTGCTGAACACGTCCGCATACTCCGGAGGGACAATGTCCAAGTCCGGCGGAGTAGAGGCAGAGGAAGAGCGAGCCTTCGCTGAGTCAGAGGGACGCAGCTGAAGTTGGTATTTGGTGGATCCTTCTAACTTGCACGCACGCACGAATGCGGCTGCGTTAATCAGAGAGATGTGTGGAGGGGTGCAAACCGGAGTGTCGACAGATGGCGCAAGGCCGGGGTCAGATTGGCTGGAGAGGCCGGAGACAGGGTTACCGGACAGGACCGGAGAGGGAGTCGACGGGGGCGCTAGCAAACTTTGTGCAAGGGTCCGGAAAGTTAAACTGCTCAGTACCCAATCAATCAACGGATTGTAGCGGGTGAGCCAGTTATGTCCAAGGACAATCATGCATTCAGAGTCTAACGGAGCGAGGTAAAAAGTCATAGGGGTGACATCACCGGATGCGGGGAATTTCACTGATAGGTCGACGGCTTGAGTAATTACAAAATTTGAGGTACTGTCAAAGAGTCGGAGAACAATCGGAGGAACAGAGTAAGTGGAGAGAGAGTGTCCAAGAGCATATTGGGTATCTACAAAACAGTGCGTGGAACCGGAGTCCACAAGCGCATGGAGTTCTGGTAAATCGTAAGACAAAAGGAAAACATGAGGCATAAGGGAATTAGGATCGTAAAGAGCGGACGCGTTGAGGCGAGCCTCCTCGGGTGCACTTCCGGAGTCAACACAGCTCGCCGGTTGTGCGGAGGTCCGGGAGCTGCTTACTCTTTTTTTGACTCGGAGTTGGCACCCGAGTTAGTAGAGTCCGTCTTACCGGACTCAGCAGCGATGGCCGCAGCGCGAGCCTTGGCCTTTTTGGTCTTCTTAGGACAGTTGTCTGCAAAGTGACCGGTCCCTCCGCAGAACATGCAGAGGTTGTTGTCCAGACGCCGTTTACGCTCGTCTGTGGTCAGCTTCCCGTCCTTACCAAGCTTGTTGGTCAGGTCCGGTCTGGAACCGGAGGAGGGCTGGTTGTTGGTCGTTTTGGACGAGCCAGAGTTGTTGGCGGAGCTGGGGGAGTTACCGGTCTTGGATTTCTCCTGACCAGAGTTGGATGAGTTGCCTCCGGAGTTGGAGGACTTGGTTGGGGATGAGGTGGATTGGGTCTTCGTCGTACGAGAGATCTCGTCTTTGCGCTCCCAATAGCACGCGTCGATCTCTTGACAAAGGGCCCTAAGCCCATGCAGAGTCAGGGGTTTCCCAACTCGAGCTATCTCATCTTTTAGGCGGTCCGGGAGACCGGAGTAGAATAGGCGGCGGAGCGCGCCATCCCCGTAGTCCTGGACCTGCGAGGCAAGCCGGTTGAAGTCAACTATATACCGCGTGACGCGGTGAGCATCCTTCATCCGGAGGTGCTCTAATTGATGCTCTGCATCAGCGATGGGGTCGTGAGGACCAAAGGTACTCTGGAGCTCAGCGACAAAGTGGACCCAACTGTCCATCCAGAGTGGGCGGTCAGCCGGATCACCGGAGTGGAGGAGGTCCAGTTCGAACCACTCCAACGTCATACCTTTGAGATAGGACTGGGCGAACGTTACCTTAGCCCTATCTAGGCGGAACGCTTTGGCGCGATCCTGGAAGCAGAGCTCACACTGGACCAAGAAGGTCCTGAGCTTTTTGGGGTCCATACCATCAAAGGTGTCCGGTTCGCGGACTTTGGCACGGGAGGAAGAGGAGTCGTTGGTCTGGCGGGAGGAGCGGGAGAGGCGATTGACGGCGACTGCTAGGTTTTGGAAAACAGCTAGACCAGGGTCTAGCTCGTCCATGGCGTTGACGAAGTCATCGTCATCATCATCATCGTTGTCGCCATCTCCGGGGTCGTCCGGATCACCTCTGGGTCCGTCCTCAGGGCCAAACCACTGGTGTCGGGCAGGTTTGCGACGTTCCGGAGTGGGGTCGCGACGGTAAGGGAATTGATCACCAGAAATGGATTCGTGGTGACCTAAGTCTGCAGAACCATGAAGGCTCTGAGACGCAGCATCTCGACACAGAGTCAAAGGCGCTGTAGGGTTTCGAGCTGTAAAGCTCCGGAATTGGCTAACTGAAGCCGGAGGTTGCCTGCGGTTAGACAGGGCTTGATGAGCAGCAGAGAGGTGGAGGTCGTCTACTGCACCTGCTTCTTCAGCAAGTGTTGCGGCGGTACGAGCACGAGAGCGCGTAGTCATAGTCATAAGAAATAGAAGCTAGTTTGCGTACAGGGTATGGAACAGTGAACCCACACAAGTGTGAGTCTGGAATACTGTCAAGTCCGGGTCTACTCCGGTAGGGGGTCCGGTCAAGTCCGGACAGAAGCGGACGAAGGGGGAGAGCAGAGGGCTGGACAAGAGATTAGTCCGGCCGGAGTTGGTGACCGCTTGGATTCAACGACTAAGGACAACGAGCGTTGATCCCTTGCGTAGGTTCCGGTCAAGAAGGGGAGACGGAGATAGAGACAGAGACGGGCAAGATCAGGAGTAGAGACTATGGTTGATTTCAGACTGAGGAGTACAGGATAATCTACAGAGTACTTATACTAAGTGCAAACTAGGGACGAGTATATACGGTGACAAGTAAACAGCCTAATAGCGGACAAGGGACAACCGGAGAAAGTACTAGGTCAGGTCCGATGAAAATAAAGTCAGGTCCGGGTAAAATAAATCAGGTCCGGTGAAAATAACACAAGGCAGGAGATATAACAAGTACACGGAGAACTCACAACCAAGCAGGGTTGACGGCGAGGTGTGGTAACGAACGAATAGAGCATAGACCAAGGGTCATGCTTAACGGAAGGATATCTGCGTGAGCGCGACCAGAGCAAGCATTGAGCGACCGGAGTTGAGCTGTAGAGCTGCGATGCAACCGGAGTGATCAGATAAGACCCGGAGTTGGGCATGGTCGTAACACTCCCGGTCACTCCTATCCCCCATGCCCTCCAGCCATTCATCTGCAATGTCCCAAAAGACATTCCCCCCACCCACAGCAGTTCCCCCTTCCAACAACCGTTTCCAGACAGACCAGGCTCTTTCCACAATGAGAACCCTCCCAAGCGGCAGTGCTTCAGACCAGACCATATCTAGGTGGGCAAGAGCTACCTACCCCACAGATTTCACACCCATTCCATCTCCTCTTCGCCCCTTCTGCCCGGCACGCAAACGCTTGAAATCCTGGAAACCATTAAACTCTCGCCCTCAATGCAGAAATCACCTTCCCCTCCTATCCAAGGATGACCTTTCTCGCATTGAGAGCATGGTAGCACATGCGTGGGCCAATAGCACCAAAGAAACGTATGGGTCGGGACTCTTAGTGTATCACGTATTTTGTGATAGCAAGAATATCCCAGAGGATCAGTGCACTCCCGCCAGCGCCATCTTAATTTCATCATTCCTCTCGAATCTTGCAGGTTCCTATTCCAGTGCTGCGGTAACCAATTACCTCCAGGGTGTCCGAGCATGGCACATCATCCACGGCCTGGACTGGTCCATCAAGGATGACAAAGTCGACACACTTCTCAAAGCCTCAGCTTCCCTGGCTCCCCCCTCTTCAAAGCGCAAACCCAGAGAGCCATACACAGTCAACATTATTATTGCCATCCGTCGTCACCTTGACCTAGATATGCCCTTACACACAGCAGTTTTCGTGTGCCTCACCACCACTTTCTATGCTACAGCCCGGGTCGGTGAATTTACAGTTCAAACGTTGGAAGCCTTTCACCCGGAGCAACATGTCAAACTCAAGGATGTGCGGCAGGACAAAGATAGACAAGGACAAGAGATAACAAACTTCCACATTCCCTGCACTAAAGCCGCACCGCAAGGTGAGGACGTGAATTGGGCCCGTCAAGATGGCCCATCCGATCTGGACTCGGCACTGAAGAATCACCTTTGTGTCAATAACCCCCTCCCTGGTTCACCGCTTTTTGCATACAAAGACAAACACAAACAGGTGCTCAAGCCTTTAACTCACAGCAAATTCTTATCCACTCTTTCCCTTGCCATTAAAGCAGCTGGTATGAAACCCCTCAGCGGTCATGGCATCCGCATCGGCTCCACACTTGAATATCTCCTGCGCAATGTACCTTTCGATGTAGTCAAAATCAAAGGCTGCTGGGCGAGTGACACATTTCTCTTATATCTTTGTTGTCATGCACAAATTCTTGCCCCTTACATGCAAGCCATACCAGAATTGCACGATTGTTTTCTTTGTTTCACCATGCCCCCTGTAAGATCCCGTTCCTGATCCTTTTTGGGGATGAAAATACTTAGTGTGAGTCTCGTCCTCCTCCTACTATCCTGGATGTGAATGTCTCACTCTCTGCATCATCTTACTCCTAACCCTCTGGGAAACGCAGCTCACCTTTTCTCTCCAGGACTAGCAGCCGGGGTCGGAGGCGCTTCGCACGCCCTCACCCAAGTTTCCTTCTCCTTGCATCACACTGTCTTGTTAGACAGATTGTTACGGTCCAACTTTTTATCTTATCTAATCTGCGATTAGATAGCGTTTATCTTATCTTAGTGTACAGCCTCTATCTTATCTACCTAGTCTAGACCTGTATCTCGTGCTGTACACGCTGCCACCCTTGACATCATTACGCATAGCCTTAGCTCCACAGTGATGTCATTACATAGCCTTCTACCTGCACGTAGCCTCATGGATAGCCTCGCGTAGCCCTCATGTCTAGTAGTATATATACCGTGCAATCCAGCACCCAGAGGCTCCCCATTCGAGCTCATCTTGGGTTATTGCTCTAGATCCTCGCGTCCTATTTCCTCTCAGAGTCTCGCGTGTAGTTGGGTCTTAGGTGTTCTGCCTAGGGTCATCTCACCTGAGCTCGAATCTATACATCTTACTCGCTCTACTACGCGCTCTCCTAGCCTTATAAGGAAACTATACCCGGACTCCAGGGTTAAGGAGCTTCTTCTTCACACCTTCCGTTTCGTTCACGGCCAGCCTTTAGTGCCGTTCCCGTAGTGCTTCGGCATTGGGAGTTTCTAGCACCGTTACCTTTACGTACTGTACACCAGCCCAGGGTCGTGCCTGGTGTCTGAAGGTCGGCGCCCGTTCAAGAGAGGTTCGCAGCCTCAAGGCGATTGAGACATACATACTCCGTAGTTCCTGCGTCCGTGCAGAGGTAGACCTTGTGATCTGCAGCCGCTAGCCGTTTGTTCTCTGCATAGCTGTGCCACTGCCCTGACCCGGCGAGCGCGACAGGCGAACAGAGTCTTACGCTTAGTTTAGCGGAACAACTGTGGGGATCTAGTCCCGAAAGTAACCTTACTCCTACGTCACCCCTTACGCTACCACCATACCTTACCAGTTCCCTCGTCACCTCGTCGAAGCGCAACAGGAGCGCTTGGCGATTATCTACGGTCTCCGCCCTGACACCCTTGTCAAAGTACAAGAAAGGGAGTCAGCAATCGAAGAGGAGTTCCAGTTCACTAGCGCCGTTGCCGCCTACAGTCGCCTTGTCAGCGACTTCGAAATCCAAGTCCTCCTCGGCTTCCACCGTTCCCTTCCTGTTCCGCCCCTGCCAGACCTCCCGCTCGCTCGCCGCCGCACGTTCCGGTCCTCCCGTCTTCGACCGGTTAAACAAAGACCTACCCCCTATTCCCGCCTCCACCCCTACTAGGTCCTCATGGCAGACCTTAACCAGCTCCTCGGACAGCTTATCCAGGGGCAAATTGACCTCCAGGCGCATATCGCAGCCCTTGCGGCTGCACAGCCTCACCCTCCACCGCCGCCGCGCAAGAAGGTGGTCGCGGATCCCGGGAGTTACGATGGCTCCCCTCAGAAGTTCCACGAATGGTGGTCCAAGATCAAGGTTTGGTTACAGATCTCGATGGAGGGGGCAAACGATGCCCAGGTCACCGCAGCAGTTCTCTCCCGGCTCACTGGCCCGAAAGCTGGTCGGTGGGCTCAAGTCCGTCTGGATAGCTGCATGGCAGCAGCCCAGGCTCTCGCCAACGCCCCGCCCGTCCCAGCCGGACAGCTCCCGCCCCCTCCGGCCTGGCCTGCTTGGGTTGACTTCGCGGAGGAGATAGAGAGGTTCTTTCTCCCCGGAAACAATGCCGAGTGGGCACGTGCCCAACTACTCCGCCTTAGGCAGGGCCCGAGGCAAAGAATTGATGACTTCTTAGCACAGTTCGAGGCGCTCAAGAACCAGGGAGACTGTGGGAATGAGTACGCCCGCGACTTGCTCGAACGTGCGCTCCAGAGAAAGCTCCTGGAGCAAATCTACATACAGGGAATGCGTCGAGATACCTACGAGCGACTCGCAAACTCTGCTCGTGCGATGGGAAGAGCCCAGGAACTCTTTCTCATCAATCTCCAAGGGCAAGGCTCTGCCCGGTATTACCAGGGCCAGTCATATTCGTCTTCAACCGCATCGGGAAGTGGTGTCCCAATGGACATAGGTGCCGTTGAGGTGAACCAGCAGAGGGGTAAGGGGCCCCAATGCTACAATTGCCAATTATTTGGCCACATTGCACGAGAGTGCACAAAGCCGCGCCGCCCTCGTCGTGGGCAACCACAAGCACGGGCAACGCAAGCCCAGCCGGAGGATGACCGGCTAAATGCGGTAAGAGGAATGACATTTGCAGAAATGCAGGCGTTCTTCAGGGATTTAAAAGACTAAAGAGTGAGGATAAAACGGGCATCCTCGCTCTCGAGTCTTCATCGGACTTAGCTGTACGAATTCTGGACTATAGACTCTCTTACGCTACTACTCCTGCAGTGCAGGAAATATTTAAATACTGCATTGCTTTGCTACGTACAAAAATAGCGAAAACCCACAAAAAAGTGTCTTCGGTAGTTTCTCCCGTCTCGGTTTCTCCTTCTCGCTTTTCTGTTTTGTCAGTTGATACTATGGACTGTGACTCGGACTGTACTACACCTTCTAAGGGGGTCCCTGCAAAGGGCTCGGCGCCGGAAGTAAAATCGAGCGTGCTTAATTCCCGATCGAATAAAAATATTTCTTCTCTTTCTTTGGCATCTAAGGAACCGGAAAGTCCCGCCGGCAACTTAGAGGTTTTCGTGGACTTACGAAGGTCCTTCACAATGGAACGTGAAGTGACGGTACCGGTCTGCATCCGCGGACCACTTAACACTATTAAAGTAGACGCTCTGCTAGACAGTGGCGCTACTGGCTGCTTTGTTGACAAGAGCTGGGCTCTTGATCGACGACTTCAGTTATCTAAACTGGTGAAGCCAGTCCCGGTGCTTAACGTAGATGGCACTAGGAATCAGGAGGGTGACATCACGCATTATGTATTGTTGACAGTCGGTATTGGGAAACATGCTGAAAAGCTGTGGTGTGCCGTCACGTGCCTTGGAAAAGTGCCGCTTATCCTTGGCCACACCTGGCTTCAGAAGCACAACCCCGATATAGATTGGGTAACAGGCAAAGTTAATTTAACTAGGTGTCCTCCAGAGTGCAAGTCGCTTTTGGAGACACGCTTTGCTAAGTTATTACGAGAAAATGAGTCTCAGGAAACTTGGGTACAAGCTTTGAAAGCTCATGAATCAAAGGTCACTATCGATGAGTCGACCCTAGAGGAAGCTCAAAAGCAGGTCCCTAAAGAGTACTGGGAATTCTTAGACGTATTTAGTAAAAAGTCGTCAGAGCGCATGCCGCTAAGAAAACCTTGGGATCATGGAATTGATCTGAAAGAAGACTTCCCGCCCAAAAAGGGAAGACTTATCCCGCTCTCTGTTGATGAACAAAAAGAAGTCGAATCGTTCCTTGATGATCAACTCGCTAAAGGATACATTCGGCCGTCTATTAGTCAGCAGACGTCACCGGTCTTCTTTATCCCGAAAAAGGACGGCAAGAAGCGCATGGTACAGGATTACCGCTATGTAAACGACTGGACGATTAAAAATAACTATCCGCTGCCGCTTATCTCTCAGCTTGTTGACAAGCTTAAGGGTTGTAAACTCTTCACGAAAATGGACCTTCGGTGGGGTTACAACAATGTGAGAATTCGTGAAGGCGATGAGTGGAAAGCTGCGTTTGTAACGCATAAAGGGGCTTTCGAGCCATTAGTTATGTATTTCGGTCTCTGTAATTCACCCGCAACATTCCAGAAGATGATGAATGAAATCTTCCATGATATGTCGGATGTCTGCGTGGTGTATATCGACGACCTTATGATATTTACGGATACGGACGATCAGGAAAAGCATGATAAGATCGTGCTGGAAGTTTTGAAACGATTACGTGATAACGACTTGTTTGTCAAACCTGAGAAGTGTCGCTTCAGAGTCACCGAAGTCGACTTCCTCGGTATGATCGTGTCACGAGATGGTATCAAAATGGACCCTGAAAAAGTTAATGCTATTTTGAAATGGCCTGAGCCAACGAACGTAAAGCAGGTTCGCGCGTTCTTAGGTCTCGGTAATTTCTATAGACGTTTCATTAAAGATTATGCGATCATGGCTAGACCCATGACGGACCTTACGTGTAAAGACACGGTATTTAACTTTGGAGAAAAGGAACGCGCTGCGTTTGAAGCTTTGAAAGCTGCCTTTACTCGTGCTCCGGTACTTCAGTACCCCGATCAGGACCGCGAATTCCGCCTCGAAACCGATGCGTCTGAGTTCGCCGTCGGGGGAGTGATATCCGTGAAGTGCGAAGACGGCGAATTCAGACCCGTCGCGTACATGTCACATTCTATGACACCTCCAGAATGAAATTATCCTATTCACGATAAAGAAATGCTGGCCATCATAAAGGCGACTGAGGCCTGGCGCCATTATCTCGAGGCCACTCCTTACGCCTTTGAGATCTACACGGACCATCATAATTTAACGTACTTCACCAAGTCACAGAACTTGTCTAAGCGCCAAGCGCGCTGGCAGATGTGGATGACGCGGTTTAACTATTCGCTTATCTATAAGAAGGGAACCCAGATGCACGTTGCAGATCCGCTTAGCAGGCGATCGGACCATTACGTATCTAGTTCCGACGATAACAAGGACCAGGTCCTGTTGAACCCAGTATCTATTAAACTAATCAACGTCACTGGTCAGTCTTACGAAGAGCGACAATCGCTCGTTACGAATTTTCACGATACTCCTGTTGCTGGTCATAAAGGAGTAAAAGCTACGTATAACGCGCTCAGGAAGCATTATTCCTGGAAAGGGATGAAAGAGCAGATTCAAACCTACGTAAAGCACTGTCAAAAGTGTCAACAGTCCAAGGTGTCGAATCAAAAGACTTCTGGAAGTCTTATCCCTCTCCCCACCCCTAGCGGCCCGTGGCTTTATGTCACTATGGACTTTACCGAAATGCCGGAATCCCTCGGTTACAACTATATATTAGTCGTGGTTGATCGGTTCTCCAAAGAGGTTGTGTTTGTACCTTGCACTAAGGAGGAAACTGCCTTGTCAACCGCTGAGTTATTTAGAGATCATGTCTGGTGTCAGCATGGACTCCCGTCTTCCGTTGTGTCAGACCGCGGATCGGTCTTTGCAAGCAACTTCCTGGGGGAGTTGTATAGACTTTTAGGCGTTAAGAGGAAAATGTCCACGGCATTTCACCCTCAAACTGATGGTCAAACGGAGCGGTTGAACCGCGAAATTAATCAGTATCTCCGAACCTACGTCAACGATCGTCAGAACGAATGGGCCAAATGGATCAAGATTGCCCAGTTCGTTTGGAACAACACGGTTTCGGAGGTGACCACTGATTCACCGTTTGGAATTACCCGGAGTTATTCCCCTCGTATGGGTGTTGAGCCGGTTGACACAGTAGCCCCAGCGGCCAAGGACTTTGCTGCCGTATTTAATAAAGTCGTGGAGTCTTCTGAGAAGGCAAAACGTAATATGAAGCTTCAGGCGGATAAGCATAGAAATCCCGCCCCGGACTATGTTGTAGGCCAACAAGTTTGGCTTTCTACAGATAACCTTCGTATGCTAAATCGTGCTTCTAAGAAGCTTACGGAGAAGTGGATTGGTCCCTATGAGGTCACTAGAGTAACCCCGAATGCGGTTGAGCTTAAGCTCCCGAAAACTCTTCGAATTCACCCGGTTGTGAATGTCTCTCGGGTTAAACCTTATTTAGGTCCTCTTCCCGGCCAACCCGTGTCTCGGCCTGGTCCGATACATGTCTCTGAAGAACGCGATGAAGAGTACGAAGTGGACTATATCGTAGCCTCTCGTATTTATAAAAGGCAGCTCCAGTATTTGGTACACTGGAAAGGGTACGAGGAACATGAGAGAACATGGGAACCCTCGTCAAATTTGAAGAATTCTCCTCTGGAAGTCGAGCGCTTTTACCGAGAAAACCCCTCTGCTCCTCGGAAACTTCGTATGGCCCAAACGGACTTTGACTCGTTATTTAGTCGTATCCCCGAAAACCTCACGGTTTGCGACGCTCAGTTCTGCAGTCTGGAATCCTGCACCTGAGGGGGGAGTAGTGTTACGGTCCAACTTTTTATCTTATCTAATCTGCGATTAGATAGCGTTTATCTTATCTTAGTGTACAGCCTCTATCTTATCTACCTAGTCTAGACCTGTATCTCGTGCTGTACACGCTGCCACCCTTGACATCATTACGCATAGCCTTAGCTCCACAGTGATGTCATTACATAGCCTTCTACCTGCACGTAGCCTCATGGATAGCCTCGCGTAGCCCTCATGTCTAGTAGTATATATACCGTGCAATCCAGCACCCAGAGGCTCCCCATTCGAGCTCATCTTGGGTTATTGCTCTAGATCCTCGCGTCCTATTTCCTCTCAGAGTCTCGCGTGTAGTTGGGTCTTAGGTGTTCTGCCTAGGGTCATCTCACAGATATAATCACATTCATTGTACCTACATAGTGACTATATCACCTGCTGTCTTTTCTTGCAACAGCGTCTCGCCTCAGTGCCATCCAAAGACCTACACTATGTGCAGTGTGAATGGTGGTTGGACAGCTTGGGCAAAGCATCACCCTGACTTTTCTGTTCACTCCATCCTCAGTGATTCCTCAGGTGCCTGTCTTGGGCATCCTGGGTTGGGAGACAAAATGCTCAAGTCTGCATTTGACCATAGCCCCATAAAGGAGGATGACACTATGATTTGCATGAGTGTGTCTACAATTTACAAGAACATACTTCTGATGGCCATGTAGATGCTGGGTGGCAGCCACATTTGATGCTGTTCCATTGGGTCCATGATTGAAACTTTGCCCTGCATTCATATGGAAAGGTGCAAGAACTTGCTCATGGATCCTCAAAGGAGATTACAAGGCTTGCACAGGTCTGCACCATGTCACAAAGGCCTACATATTAGTATGACATTCTCCTGTCTGGTGTTCCTGACCTCACGTCACATTCGTGCTCTCGGTTTCCTCTGTACCTTTGTTTTTCCCTCTTGTATCCCGTAGGCTAGCTGCTGGTGTTTGCCATGGTCGCGTGTTTGCTCGTTCTCGCTTCGCGCTCTAGTCTTCACGTTCGTTGCATCGCCCTGCACGAATCGATGTCCTTTTTCCTTGTCGACAGTGTCAGCTGTCCTCGCGTTCGTCACATCTTTTTCTCGCGTTGTGTCGCTCTTGGTTTGCAGAATTCGCACCCGTAGTGTTGTGGGGGCATCCTTGTGTAACATCCAGACCCATGTGAAGATCGAACTTGGTTCTACAAGTAATGAGCCTGCATGCAACAGTGTTCGATGGTCCCAAAAGGACATCAAGCAGCTCATGTAGATCAACGACCGGTCCAACCTGAGCACTTGGACCATAGCTCCAAGCTTGTCATGCCCACCTGGACATGCAAGGATCAAAAATAATCACAATTATGTTACTCGAGGGGATCTCCCCTGATTGTAATTTCCCTGGGTGTACACCCATGGCTGACATCAATTGCACCGAGGGGCGTAAGCATGTGGACAATCCTGGGAGTGGTGCATGTGGGTGGTCGTTGCCTCAGAGACAACTCTTTCACGATGGCTGTAGAATCAGAGAACAGCTTAGGCATATTGGCAATTTCTTCTGACAAACTATGTGTAAGCACTGTGTCATACTTGAATACTGAACACACCGAGTCGCTCGAGTGAAATTGCCCTTGTATTAATTATTCAGAGCTAACAACAGAAGATGAAATGCAGAGACTTATTCCGAATCTATGGGCAACGCCGTATCTTCTTCAAAAAGGGCCCAATCATTACTCGAAAACTTTGCTGTATTGTGAGGTGGATACCGCCCATTGCGTCTGGCCCAGCAAGGTTGCCACTTGTGCCAGCTGTCCGGTGGCGGGGCCGATCGTGGTTTCTCTTTGGCATAGGCGACGAGTACTTGATCGCCCTCATTCAATATACTTGATTCCCACCCTCCCTCCGAGGCTGCGGCATCGCAACACTTCATCGTCCAGTCGTTGATCCCTTCTACCCATGCTGTATCCTCAGAAGGGCACCAACCATCGGCGTCGACGGCGGTGTCGAGAGAGCCTGAGCTAGAAGTGGATGCGACGTCGTGGAGCTGTCGTCCTACGTTGGACTTCTTTGAAGGGGTGGATTGGAGTTCGTCGTTGTCGGCATCGCTCTCCTCCTCTTCACTCGCCCCCCCTTCACCCTTCTCCTCCGGCTCCTCCGGCTCCTCTTGTCCCTCCTCTGCATGGTCTTGGTCTTGGTCATCGTTGTCTGTGTCATCGGAGGGACCAGAGCGAGGACGGGGGCGAGCGACGAAGTCATCCGGCATCACTAACTTAGTCCAATGGCTATACAGTTCCACGACTGTGACGAGCCTTGAATTTGCATTATCCACGCTCTCGCGAGATGCAATTTGTTTGAGAACCGGTGGTAGCCCAATATATTCAGCGACTGATATCGCAGATAGCTTTCGCCCAGCGTTAAAGACGACATATTGAGGCTGGACGTGGCTCTTGAGGGACCCGAGCGTGGCAAAAGGGTGGCGATGGGTGGAGTGCTTTGCAAGGTTGTTTGAATCCTTGAAGCGACAGATGGGTGCCTTTAACTCGGGCATAGGCAAAAGATGATAGTTGAAAATGGTACCACGTCTGAATAACTATAAACAAATGCGTCAATAGGCGAACGTAAACGCCATGTGACCCGGTGCAAAGGACATACCTTCTTCACATTAGTTTGAGAACGACCCGCAAGGGCATCCGTTATGGTGACTTTTTTGAGCTTTTCCAAGTCCAAAAGCTCCGGTATGAGCATGAACATCTTTTGATCGAAAAGGAAGTGCCAATCTGATCTCACTAGTGTTGGATGAGCGTGGGGATAGAACACAAGTTGGTTACTTTCTGGTGTTACTCACGATGAATCAGGTTGCGGGTCGAATCGAGGTTGAGGTACGTGGGTAGACCCCATGCATACTCCAATTTCGTGAGCTAAAAACGAATCAGGACAGGACGTGACAGCGTGAAAGTGGCTCGCCTCGGAAGGCCGCGTCGAACTGGGTATCAAGTGGCATACGTTGACCGCATCAGCCAAGTTCGTGAGTAAACATCGACCCTTATGCGGGTCAGCTTTGGATGCCCTGTCCCTCTGTTTTGTGTCTACTGAAGACCCCCACTTCTTGCGTTTTTCTGGTGTCTCATTGTTCTTGGAGGAACGCTGCTCATTGCGCTCCGCGTTCGGATCGTAACTCGGGGACTCATCGAGAGGGCGGGAGTCTTCCTGAATGGATGGAAGAGTCGTCGTCTTGGCTTTTCGGCTTGGATTCCTGCGGGGACCAGGTGGGGATGGCGTTGACATTGTCAGCGATATTGGATGGTGAGGATTGGGGTATCGATTGGGAGATCACTGATCACTGACAATTTAGACCTCACCTTGGCTCCTCTTCCATCTCCGAGTCGTTTTTCAACTCCGAGTGATTGTCAGCGTCCACTTGAATCATGTCGTCTTGGACGGTGCCAGTTCAAAACGCGCGACGCCATCACATGACATGTCCACTCAAGCTTATGTAATCAGCTTCCTTTCAGTTGTATCGTATCCCTTTCTTGACTAATCCCTTTCTTGACTAGGTTTCTTCGTCCCTCTGCGGGCTGACGAGGTATCTACATTTGTTTCCCATCCTCGTACTCGCAATCACCCAGGATTGACAGCACGGTATTACCCTTCCACATGAATCCACGAGAGGCATGGACGAATCAACAACAGACGACGATAATGCATCTCAGACGACTGAAGATGACCCGCAAATACCCGCACCTGCACTTGTTCAATCTCACCCAGCAGTTCCGCCGCCACCTCTCGGTGCACAGATCCAGGCTGCTCCACGCGAAAGACCGAACTACAGACTGCGACATACACTCAGGGGACATACCCAGTCTGTATCCGCAGTCAAGTTTAGTCCTGACGGGACCCTTCTCGCTTCTTGTGGTTTGTTTCCCCTTTGACGCTATGCTTGGGTTTCTTGTACATATGGCTCACGTCTTGTGTGACACACGCAGCTGCGGACAATGTTGTCAAAATATGGTAGCCTCTCACAGGAGAGCTAATTCGCAACCTCAGTGGGCACACAAAGGGTCTCTCAGACATCTCGTGGTAGAGCGATGGGACATACCTGGCTTCCGCGTCGTACGATACGAGTATGCGAATATGGAACGTCGAAACTGTACGTTCGTCTCTACTACCCATGTATAGCACATGGAAATGATCGGTGTGCCCCTCAGGGCTTGACAACAAAACATCTACGGGGACGTACAAGTTTCGTGTTCTGCGTCAACTACAACACTGCGTCGACCTTATTAGTCTCCGGTGGGCGCGAAGGCGACGTGCGTATATGGAACATCGCCAGAGGTGCATTTTCATGTGGTCTTCCCTTGGGATCGAGAATGCTCATGGTTACAGGAAAATGCATTAAAACACTCAATGCCCATCTCGACTACGTCACTGCCGTGCACTCCAATCGCGACGCATCCCTGATCATGTCGTGCTCCCTTGATAGGCTAATGTACGTCCCTTTAGGCTTTATCCATCCCCTGTCGTAGAACCTGCGATAACCGTGTGCAGACGGATATGGAACACAAACGACAGGGCAATGTCTCAAGACCTTTGCAGAGGGACACAACGCTGTATGGTGTGCCCCGTTCTTCCTCCACGTCACGCTGATAGACCCCGCCCAACCACAAATCCTAGCCAACATGTCCAGTTTTCTCCCAACTTAAAATACATTCTGTCGACTGCCCACAACAGCGCGATCAAGCTGTGGGACTACCACAGTTCGCGTTGCCTCAAGACATACATTGGCCACCGCAACGAGAAATATTGATCGCTACCTTTTTTATTGTCACAGGAAGAAAATGGATCGTCTGGGGTAGTGAGGATAATAAGGTATACATTTGGGATTTGCAGAGTAAAGATGAATAAACCCCCCTCACATTTTTGTACTGCAGCGCGACGATGTGAGCGATGGCGGATTTCCCCCTGCCGGCCTGGCCGGGAAGCCAGAAGATCCGCAGCACATGAACGTCAGGATCGTTAATCCAATCAACGATTTCTTTCAGAATTTCCACCCTCGTTCCATCCATCCATTTCTTCCTTGTATCAAGTCCCGCGCCATCTGTATACGCCATACTATCTAGGTTCAGATCCTCCAGGATATCAAGGACACGATGTACATTGACGTGCGTGTCGCATACGGCGCGATCGCGGAATTCTTGCATCAATTCATCCAGCGCCTTGTTGCATTCGTCGACGACGGACTGTGTTTCGGAAAGAATGTTCTTTGTGGCTCGTTTCCCTGGGATGATATCTAGTTAGAAGATGGTTATGGAAGTATTCGGCGTGGCGTACAGAAGTTCATGGTTTCGGCATAGTTTTCGATAAACTGGACATAGCTACTGACCACCTAGGCGATGCGCGCCAGTGTATCTTTCATCGTATCCAGGTTGGCCTTGGTATCCTCTTCAAGTAGGAACTCGTAGACACTTTGAATCTTTGAAAGTAGGCTGGAGACCGAGTTGTCTAGGTTTGCTTGCCTGATGTCATCACCTGACAGTGATGTGAGATGCATGAGCCAACCAGAAGGCGCACCTGGGCGGCACCGGTGAGAAGCCCCAGTGCCATCTGAGCGTAAGGGTGGACCTGTGTATAAATTCAGCCTGCTTATCACTTCAAGGAAAGTACATTTGCAATGGTACTAACTACGGTGTTGAGAGCCTTGAGTGGTTCGAGGTACGTCGAGCTGATGGCGTCTATTTGAGAGACGGTACTAGTGTTGATCCCACCGACAAGGTCAACAACGTTGCGTCTTGCGCAGCACGAGAGGTAGTAGGTACTAGTGCATCGGGCTCTTTTTGGGCAGCATCGATCTTGTCACGCACCGTCATAGGAGCGACTGCCTGGTCCACTGTGCTTGTTGGCGCGAGCGGCTATTTTGTAGACGAGCGGGTCAGCAACTCCACGGTTTTAGATCCGCTTGAATAAATGCACTCACACTCATAGAGTACTCGCGATCGTTTGATTGGAATGATTACACGCGGGAATAACTTCTTCAATATCTCCAGTTTCCCCGTGGCGATGTCAAAGTTGTCAGTGGATCTCGCAGATGTGACTTGAGTTCCTGTCCTCACTGATGGTCTGTATAAATCTCGAAAGCATAAGGAGTGGCCTCAAGATAATGGCGCCAGGTCTCAGTTGCTTTTATGATGGCCAGCATCTCTTTATTGTGAATAGGATAGTTTCGTTCAGGAGGTGTCATTGAATGTGACATGTACACGACGGGTCTGAATTCGCCATCCTCGCATTTTACGGATATCACTCCCCCGACAGCAAACTCAGACGCGTCTGTTTCCAGGTGGAATTTGCGGTCTTGGTCGGGGTACTGAAGTACCGGAGCACAAGTAAAGGCAGCTTTCAAAGCTTCAAACGTGGCGCGTTCCTTCTCTCTGAAGTTAAACGGTGTATCCTTACACGTTAAGTCCATCATGGGTCTAGCCATGATCACATAGTCCTTTATAAAACATCTATAGAAATTGCCGAGGCCTAAGAATGCGCGGACCTGCTTGACATTTGTTGGCTCTGGCCATTTCAAAACAGCATTAACTTTCTCAGGGTCCATTTTAATCCCATCACGAGACACGATCATTCCAAGGAAATCGACTTCAGTGACACGGAAGCGACACTTCTCAGGTTTGACGAAAAGATCATCATCTCGTAACCGTTTCAAAACTTCAAGCACGATCCTGTCATGCTTGTCCTGATTGTCCATATCCGTAAATATCATAAGGTCATCAATGTACACCATGCAGACATCCAACATATCATGAGGTCATCGATGTACACCATGCAGACATCCAACATATCGTGGAAGATCTCATTCATCATCTTCTGGAATGTCGTGGGCGAATTACAGAGACTGAAATACATAACCAACGGCTCAAAAGCCCCTTTGTGTGTTACAAACACAGCTTTCCACTCATCGCCTTCGCGAATCCTCACATTGTTGTAGCCCCAGTGAAGATCCATCTTCGTGAAGAGCTTACAACCCTTGAGCTTGTCAACAAGCTGAGAGATAAGCGGCAGCGGATAGTTATTCTTAATTGTCCAGTCGTTTATATAGCAGTAATCCTGTGCCATGCACTTTTTGCCATCCTTTTTGGGAACAAAGAAGACTGGAGAAGTCTGCTGACTGATGGAAGGTCGAGTGTATCCTTTTGAAGCTGATCATCTAGGAACGCTTCAACTTCCTTTTGTTCATCAACAGAGAGGGGGATAAGTCTTCCCTTTTTGGGCGGGAAGTCTTCTTTCAGATCAATTCCATGATCCCAAGGTTTTCTAAGTGGCATGCGCTCCGACGACTTTTTACTAAATACGTCTAAGAACTCCCAGTATTCTTTAGGTACTTGCTTCTGAGCTTCTTCTAGGGTCGGCTCATCAATAGCGACCTTTGATTCGTGAGCTTTTAAAGCTTGCACCCAAGTTTCCTGAGATTTGTTTTCTCATAATAACTTAGCAAAGCGTGTTTCCAGGAGTGACTTGCACTCAGGAGGACACCAAGTTAAATTAACTTTGCCGGTTACCCAATCTATATCGGGATTATGCTTCTGAAGCCAAGTGTGGCCGAGGATAAGGGGAACTTTTCCAAGGCATGTGACAGCACACCACAGCTTTTCAGCATGTTTCCCAATACCGATTGTCAGCAATACATGGTGTGTGATGTCACCCTCCTGGTTCCTGGTGCCATCTACGTTAAGCACAGGTATGGGCTTCACCAGCTTAGATAACTGCAACTGACAATCAAGAGCCCAGCTCTTGTCGACAAAGCAACCAGTAGCGCCACTGTCTAGCAGGGCGTCTACTTCAATAATATTAAGTGGTCCATGGATGCGGACCAGTACCATCACTTCACCTTCCATTGTGAAGGACCTTCACAAGTCGAAAGAAACTTCCAAGTTGCCGGCGGGACTTTCCGGTTCCTTAGATACCAAAGAAGAGAAATTGTCTTTATTTGATCGGGAATTAAGCATGCTCAATTTTACTTCTGGCACCGAGCCCTTTGCAGGGACCCCCTTAGAAGGTACAGAACAGTCTGAGTTACAGTCCATAGTATCAACAGCCAGAACAGGGTAGCGAGAAGGAGAAACAGAGACAGGAGAGGCTACAAGAGACACTTTTTTATGGGTTTTACTAATTTTTGTACGTAGCAAAGCGAGGCGAAATTTAAATATTGCAGCAGTAACAGGAGAAGTAGCACGAGATAGTCTATAGTCCAAAATATGTACAGCAGTGTCCAACGGAGACTCGAGAGCGAGGATGCCCGACTTGTCCCCTCACTCTCTAATCTTTTAAATCGCGGAAGAACGCCTGCATTTCTGCAAACGACATTCCTCTTACCGCATTCAGCTGGTCATCCTCCAGCTGGGCTTGCGTTGCCCATGCTTGTTGTTGCCCACAGCGAGGGTGGCGCAGTTTGGTGCACTCACGTGCAATGTGGCCAAATAATTGGCAATTGTAGCATTGGGGCCCTTTACCCCTTTGCTGAACTTGTGCGTCTGCGGCTCCTATATCCATAGGGGTATCGCTGGCCGACGCTGAAGACGACAAATAATTTTGGCCCTGGTAATACTGGACCGAACCTTGACCTTGCATGTTGATCAAGAAGAGCTCTTGTGCTCTTCCCATTTCTCATGCCGATGCCATTAGCTGGAGGTAGGTCTCCCGATTCATGTTCTGGATGTAAATTTGTTCCAGAAGCTTCCTCTGGAGGGCCCTTTCCAGCAAGTCCCTAGCGTACTGGTCAACACAGCCGCTCTGATTCTTGAGTGAAGTCGTCAATTTGTTGCCTGGGGCCCTGCCAAAGGCGAAGCAGTTGGGCACATGCCCACTCAGCGATGTTCCCAGGGAGGAAGAACCTTTCTATCTCCTCCTCGAGATCATCCCAAGTGGGCCACGCTGGTGGCAGTTGTGGTTGGCCGGCTGGGACCGGGCGGGCGGCTGCAAGGGCGTGGGCTGCTGCCATGCAGCTATCCAGACGGTGTCACGCACCAAATGTGTTTGGTACTGTGGACATGGAGAAAGTTAGCCGATGAAACTAATGAGAAGAACGCACCCAAGATCTGTTGAAAGATTGTTCCGACTTGAGGGATACAGACAGCCCTCGCTATCCATATCACACAAAGTCAAGACATCCTTATGTGAAGAATGAATACAAGCTCGTTGTAGCCATCTATCGCACAAGAATGACTATCCTGATGTGAGAGACGAATGCCATCGCTGACAGTCATCTATCGCACAAGAACCATCAAGAAGCAGAAAGAATCCAATGAATAATGATCTTTTTGGTATGAGGAAGGAGTGCAGCCTTCTGCAGTCCAACTCCCATACCAGAACAACCAAAGAATCAGAAGAAACAATTGAGAAACGAAGGAGAAAGAGAAGAATCATTTTTAGCGCCCAAATGTCAAATTTAGGCACCCAGTGCCGGCATTCCGATATTTTGAATAGCTCCGCCATTTTTGAAGCTATCAGGCATGTGACTATACCATCATGGAGCCTAGACCATGGTCTATCTGCCTGTCAAGTTCCGACGTAAATCTGATTATTTCCCACGGAGATATTCCACCCGCAGTCCAGACACCCGCTTCATCAGTCACTATGGAGTCCGCATTTTCTCTGGAACGATTCTCCGCTATTGCAGCAGACCTCAACTATGTCCTGCTCTTGGGACAGCCTCTCCCTGAGCTCCTGTGCACTGCCTGGCACATATCTTCCCAGCCTGCTCCTTCAGTCCCTCTCATTCTCGGTCAGCATGTTCTCCTCGTCAGTCCCGCGTCACGCACGTACTTTGGTCGCCTCAAGTCTATCGTTAGACTTGAAGATTCATACCTGGTCGTCTCTGTGTCTCCTGAGTCCTCTGCATATGGTCCTTTCATCCCAGAGTCATGTCACATCCATCTCCCTCCATTCATCTCGCTTCCCTGGACATGTCGAATCCGCTACTCACGTTTCACTTCCCTGCTATCCCGCAACAAACAGGGATGAAACAGTGCTCTAGAACCCTTCTTAGGAGCCCTTATAGAGTACAGAACCTTCCCCTTACTACTCAAGGGAAGACTGCTCTTGGGGAGCACCAATTTTCGCATTTTTGTCCTACAGAAGCTCAACCCAAGGGATTTGTGACACTCTGTGACCAACTGTTACTCTTCTAGACATTCCAGGCCCCCTGACACTGCTCTTCTGGTCGGATCAATTCTCTTATTATCCCCCAGCCACTCCCATCAGTGGCACTGCTTCAGAAGCTCATCTACAGATCTAAAGTTCAATTAAACACAGGTTGTGCTTCCCTTCTGTCTGAGTCACACAGAGTCACTCTGGCTCACTCTGACTCACTCTGCTGCACATTATTCATCCCCTCTTGGCATTACTAATCCCCATTACTCCCCTTACCAATCACTTACCAATCATCCTTCAAATCATGCTTATTATGTTGCTTATCAATTCATGACTCATGCCCCTATGATTCATATGCATTATGTCATCGCATATGCTCATTTATCTTCGATCTACTCATCCCATGCTTTCCCCCCCTCTCTTTTGGGCCCCATGCAATGATTTTTCCATATTCTTGGTTATGCACCCCTTTTTACCTATGTTTTTGCTCATTCCCTTGGCTCAGCAGCTTGTTCAGGCTCTCCCCATCGATGACTCAGCCTGATTACACTGCTTATCAATCGCTTACCAATTTCTTACCAATCTCTTACCAAGCACTTAGTCATTTGTGCTTACAGGGCCACAGCCCCTCCTGTATATAAACCAGCAGCCAAAGGCTGCAAGGAAGTGTCTGCTTCCCCCTCAATAAAGCGACCACATTCACTCTCCCTCACAGTTTATAAGCTCTATCTCTGTCTTTGGACTTGTAGGTCACCCAGTGCTGGCCTAAAGCTCCATTATTGTTGTTTGTCAGATATACTTGATATCTGATCAGTTCTCTAGGCTCAAGCGCAGTCTAACTCATCAATCCACTCCATCCCATCACTGTCCATCGCATTCTTGAAGCAGGAACTGTCCCCTTGCTTCCCTCCTGCTCCATCACTGCTGTTACACCCCTATTGCTGTTCCATCATCACTGCTCAACCCCCAGGACTCTTCCTAACCACTGTGGTAGGCTGAAGAGGAGTCAATACCACTGTGAGAACCAAATCAGGTTATTTTCACTTCGTTGGCGGTGATATTCGCTTTTCACCCATTTACCTGGGGCTTTGGGAACGGGTGAGAAAAGGGGTGATTTGGGATCACCTGGAGTCTGGGTGATCGAAATGGTGCAGGAAACGTCGAGTGATTGAACTAGTTAAATTCACCCTGTACTCATCATGGCGAAAATCACTTCAACTGTTCTCTGGGTGATACGACAATAGTTAATTTCACACGACAAACTCATCCTCAAAATCACCCTTACTCCCAATGGATAAATTAGCCAGAATATCACCCACTTTGCAAATAGCATAATCTTAATGCAAGTACAATATGACCATAGATAAACAATTAGCTAGTATAGCATGATGAGTGATCAGATGACAACTGCTGCAACTCCAAGAGTTCCAGCTTGCGCTCCACTTCACACCTCTTTTCCTCGGCATCCCATTTGGCATTCACGAGGCATCTAAGAAATTTGGGATCAACCCAAACAAGTCGTCGCTTAAGCTTTCTGCTGTGCCAGTCAGTAATGAGCACCACAACTCCGAGACACTACTCACCTGCGGCCAATGGAGGAATTGATTGAAGAGGACATGCTCTCATTTGTTTGGTTATCAGTGGCAGATGCAGCAATATCGTGATCCTCTGTGAGCGATGTATTCGAGATTGATCTGGTGTGACTATGTAGTTAGTCATTGCTGCAACAATATGAATAGCACATACCGTTTCAGCATGGGCAAATCACTATTGTGTGTACCTCCTTCTGTGTCTGTCATGAAGTGCAGTGGTTTATCGAAAGACAGGCTGACCCGCGACGGCCAATTTATAGACATTGTACCTGTGAATTAGTCAGCGCCTGATCAACAAAACACGATCGGACGTGAGTGCATGACGCGCCAAACGGGTGAAAATCACCTGTTCGCAGAATGTATTAGTACGTGTCAGTAAACGCCCAGTAGACCCCAAACTGCCGGACTTACCTGCCAGAGGTGCACTAAATCTACTCCTTTCCTCGACAGGGGATACGAAGAATGGCCATGGGACGATCCGTCCTCAATGATAGGTGAGAGGGTGTGCTTGGGCATGGTGTGCAAAGCGAGTAAAGACTGGTGTGCGGGGGGGCAGTGGGGGCGCGGGAGACGTTGGCATGGCAGGGACTGAGCCCGAATGTAGGGATACTGGACGGGTCTTGGTCAGCTTTCGCTTTCGCTGCTGCTCCTGTGGACGCGGTGGTTGGCGCAGTTGCGCGTGGACGGACATTGGCATGCTCTGTCGATGATATCTATTGACCTCTTCTGCGGATCGGCGTTCCCCGCGTATACGCGAATGATCATTTGCGGGTGCATCATAAGCACTCGCAGTAGGATCCACAGTTGCATTAGGACCACTTCCTCGTGTTGAGGCCTCAGCAACTCCAGACGTACCGCCCATCCGCTCTACTTGCACCGAGGGCATCGCAGGCGGTGGGGAGGGAGATCTAGGAGAGGAAGAGCGGAAACCGTCTAAGCTCCTCGCACGCGGAAGCACGCTCCGGTCGCCCTCACCATCGCCATCCTCTCTGACCGTCTTTTTCTCGTCTCCAGACGCACCACTGCTGCCATCCGACGTTCCCGAGTGGGCAGTGACAAATGAACCAATAGATCCCACTGAGAGATGCATCATCGCGTCGACAAAGCTCAGCCTTGAACCGGCTCCACTCTGGGGCGTCGACTGGTGTCGCTTCGTTTGTGCTAGTCCTTGATCTCTGGTGAGTGGTGGGAGTGGGGTTGGCACCGGACTTGCGAGATGCGGATGGGGAGACCAAGGTTGAACTTTGAGATCTGGCGACAGAAATAGGCCTATTTAACTCCGAGGGTGCACCCGTCGCTGAGGATGATGCAGTTCCAGTAAAAGATACAGGTCTAGAACACGGAAGAGACATGACATGTGAGTGTACATGTGCGGGAAGGGGAAGAGGGAGGGAGTTGAAGGAGGAAGCACGAGAGTGGGCGTGGTCTATAGTGTCGTTGTCGTTGCCGTCATCTCGCAATGGTCTAGAAGCCGCAGATGGGGCTCTGGAGAGTACCAGGCCTGCAAGCGGGGAGGAGCGAACAGGCTGCGAAGAGGAAGAGGGCAGCGGGGGTGCATCATTCATCGCCAGTCTCTGGAACATAGAACGCGCATGCAAGGTCTCCACTTCGGTCGATGATGGCCCAACTGTTGTTAGCACATGAGATACGACCGACAACGCACTGTATGCACGTTATGTCAAGAATGTCCAACCCTCCGAGCTTCGAGTAGTAATGAATATCAAGGGCGGCATTGGAACGCTCCACCTTGCAGGTCTTGATTGAAGCGAGTATATGGACAGTTGGTTCAGAGATACAGAGGTCAGTATCTAAGGGTAGTGAGACAACAAATATGTGCTGAAGCTGGCCATAGAATGTCTTCATTTCATATTCTGGCTGTCGTTTCTTCTGGCGTGCATACTTGTCCACTAAAGTCTCGTACTGTACCACCATGTATAAACTTAGTACAGAGAAAAAGCAGACTCCAATGACATACCCGGACAAATGTTGCATCCCGGGAGTCTTGTGCAGGCTTGATAACACCAGCCGCATGCATGGTATCCCCACCGTCCAATCGACGAACCTTCCCCCAAGTTTTGATACATTCAGCAGAGCATATGCGCTGAACACGTGTCGCTGACGCGTCGTATCTGGTTGCTAGCGCTGCTATAATCTTTTTTAAAACTGAAGGCTCAGGAGCGGTTGCCATTCGGGGTGGGAGGAGTATGCACGTCGGGTCTATAATGTAGTGTTTTCAAAATGTCAGTGTGCCAAATTGCAATTGGATTAACACATTGGACATGCCACGTACAGTTGGAATGAACAAAACACTGTTGGGGGTGTGGGTTGGCCCGGAATGAAAGTTCATCCTGCAAGTTGTACAATAGTTGTACTTGTGTGAGCCGGGCCTCATCCGTCACATGTTTGCTCATAGATGCATATGGATAGCGTCGATTCTTGATAGCAGGTTGGATGGAGCCACAGAAGCGCTCCATGGGGAATGCCCATGCTGTCCAGACAGGGCCCGTGGCATCAATTGAATCTGCGATATGAAGAAGTGCATGTATTGTGATCGGGCAGGTGGCAATTCGTAAAGGATCGTGCTGGTAATAAAATCTATTGAAGAACTCTCAGCACAAACATGAAAGTCATATTCATTTCTAGTACTTACTGTTCGTATTTCTCCACCCATTGCTCGAAGCCTCGTCGCACGAATTCAATGTCATTTTTCTGCATCTCAAACTGAAGGCATGTACGAACAAGCTTGACCAGGTCAATGAAATGCCAGTAATACTTGTCTTCAGTGAACCTGTTTTCTAGTACAACAGGGGCGATGTATTGAAGCCAGAATGACCATGCATCGGCGGTGCATTGCGACTTGTCGGTAGCAATGTTTTGGGGACGGCTGCAAAAGGAATATGGGATGGTTGGGCCACAGGATGCTGTGGCTGCGCCAACCGCCTGCCATATAGTAGGTCTGATAACAAATGGATCGTCTGCGCTACCCAAATCCTTGAAATCATGAGTCCACAGTTGGATCAGATTCGGTACAAGGTTCTCGAAGATGAGGTGCATGAAGTCAAACGGAAAAGACCACGGGAACAGCACAGATCGGATGAAGCTAAGGACGGGCACACCTTTCACCCCGTATTCCTTGGCAAGTCGCTCAGCTTCTGCATTGGTAGGTGCATGCTGTACCTGTCTCCCCATCTCGAGAATTTCATCATGCTGACGAAGAGGCAAATCCGCTGGATCATACTTCGTCACAGTGGCTTCTGCAGCAGCGTTGCCTACATCCGGATGTCGTTGTCGGTCAAGAGGAACGTAGTGGGTAGTGGCGCGTGAGTTAGGAATGCGGAGGCCTTTGATCTTACACATCCGACAAGGGCTTAGACCGTTGTGACCCTTCATACGCATGACCATCGAGATGGCTGGTATGTCCCCTCCAATGACTATTAGATGCGCCCGCAGGAGAAATAATTCACGTAGGAGTGCATCGTATGCACGGGTACCCAGAACAAGCATCAAGAACTCCTCGACAGCAGGCCACAGAAATGAGTCGAAGTCTTTAGGTTTTTTGGGACCAGGAACCACGCCAAGGCAGAGGATATATTGGCGATGGAAGCGAATATCAGGTGGGAGGTTGTAGTTATATATGATGATAGGCCATGCGGTAGTCTTTCGTCGTCGAAAAGGTGCAAAGCCGTCCGTGGAGAGTCCAAGTGCAATGTCGCGGGGGTCAGAAAAATAGTTACAGGGAAGTTGCTGGCCATCAACCTCAATTTTTGTGTGGCACAAGTCACGGTAAATGTGTCCATCGAAGATGTCGCTCATCCGATCCGGTTCGTATTCACAGGATGCACGATACCGCATCTGCTCTGCCATTCTTGGATTACGGTAGAGAGCAACCAGTCGTGGCAGCAATGGGACATATGTAAATTGCGAGCGTGTTCTGCCCCGAGAATCAAATCTTGGCTCATTGCAGAAAGAGCAGTTCTGATCATTGATATAAGGGCCGATGTAGCAACAGCATGAATTGACGCAGCAATCGAATAAAGTGGGCTTCACACCAGATAAAGCCGAGACACGTGCGCGGGCATGGGCAAGACTAGGAGGTGGTTCCTTGGGGAAGGCATGGGCCAGCATGGAGTATGTTCGAGTTGGCATACATGACTTGATCTTGAGCGCAAATGCATGGAGAATAGAGAGGTCTTCATCACTGATCTCCATAGCTATGGGTGAATGTCAACGTAAATCAAAGACAGGATGGTCCAGAATGTCTTAGACACACCAATATCAGCGAGGTCGTGCTCGAAATGCTCGCCCAATGAATCCCAAGCTGAAAGTCCGTCTCGGGGCATACCCTCGCCCTCATCTTCAGAACTACTCAAAGGCCCACTAGAGTCTGATTCCGATGTGGGTGATGGGCTTCTTCTCGGAACATTATCTTCATCGTCCGACTCTGCGAGCAGTGGTCGCAATGACTTTGCTAAGTGAACAAATTGCTCAGAAGAGCAACTAGTAGTCGCCTGTATGGGTGAGACAGGATCGCGTGACATTTGCCTAAGTGGTGAGTCCGCTGCACTCCAGTCCATGGGTTCGGAGATATCACAAGCATCTTGAGGAACCAGTATAGGGTTTGGATCAGCAGTGATGCGAGTCTGTAATGCAGTTTTCTGGGAATGACGAGGGTGTACGACCGACACTGGGTCCCAACGGCCAGTACTTGCCTTGATATGGGGCCTTGCTTTACCATCTAGGTGGCGCCTTGCTGTTTGAATGGAGACATTGAGGCCACAACCACACTCGCAGAGAACTTTTGGCATGGCGGATAGCCCTAGCACGATCACTGAGCTCAGGATGAGGCGTACGAACGTACCAAATTGATGCGTGCAATTGGCTTCGATTGCGCTCGAATCTGTAGAGTAACTGGGACCAGCTGGTCCGTGCGTGCAAGTATATTAGACAGGTACCGGAATACAAAGTGGAACTGCAGAATATCATATGCCCATCAACACGTAGATCCGGGGTGGAAAGCAACAGCCGGCCGATGTCAAACACTAGAAGTTAAAAGTTGATCAACAAAAAAAAAAGTCCTCACCTTAGTTCCACCTTCTGCGATTCATCAATGCCCCCTTCGAATTCTCCCGCGCATGGCTCACGTCTGGGATCAACTCATCCTGGATCGAACCAAGAGAATCTGCCTGGAAAAGGACGACCACCGCGTGGACAAACAGCCACGGCTGTACGACAGGCGCTCCAGAATAGAGTTAACGAGCAAGAGGCTGAACTACAACGGCTTAAGGGTGCGAGGTCACTAGAAAATGCTACATTCACTTGCCTGATTATCCGATGTAGCTGATCTTGACAAAGCCCTTGCAGCCAAACGTGACATGGAGCGTCGTGTGGCAATCGGCAGTGACAGTAAAAAAGGGCAAGAAAGCATTGACAAACCGAAGGGTTCTGCAGGAAACGGGTTTGTTTTAATCGATGAGATGGAACTGCAAGACAAAAGGCAGACATACCTCAATATTCAGGTATGTCACTCAACTTTTGCCTAATTTAGTGAAGACCGTGACACACTTGCCCGCCCAGCGCACTGTTCGTGCCCTTTGCCATGAAGGAGGTCTCGACTTGCAAAGAACGTACCGTCAACAGAGTACGCGTGACCTGGCTAATATATTTGAAGTGGTGAGTTTCTTGGGATTGGATGACACTGGTACCAACACAAGTGCTATGCCATAGGCCAGAAAACGCCATCCATACCTCAATCGCTTTAGAAATAACTGGGCGACTGTGGAGCTTGTCAAGCAGTATCTAGCTAACCGCAGGAAGCACGCGAGGATGCTCGAACAGCTCATTGCATCGGAGATGGATGACCTAACTGGATCCAGTGGTGAAGGCCTTGCAGGTGACGCATCTGGTGAGGTTCCGATTGATCCAGACTTGCAGTGATGGTAGGCCTGTTTTCAATTCAATTGTGCACAACAAACATTTCAACTGACACATGCTTCAGGCGCCAACATCGCGGCTCACATCGTACCATGGCAAGTACTGACAATCATCATGCTGACACATCTGATCATGACTTCTATCTTCCAGGTTTACCTTCGACTTAGCGGTCTCATATTCAACATTTATTGCTTAACATTCATCTCCGTGGCCCCGGGCCTACATACCAATGGTACTCATTTCAGTTATTTCAATGTCCTCGTGTACATATAGTATATTTTATTCCCACAATCAAGTGTTTTTGCCTCTCTGGACTGAGCTCGGATCAACCGGAATTCTTGAGTGGATAGTTAACAGTTGCATTCAGGTGTTTTTTACCTGAGGAATGCGAGTGATGATGGCGTGATAGGCTGGTACATTTGCACCAAAGGGCGTGTGATTTTTGACCAGGGAACATGTGATTTTCCTGCCGATTTTCAGCCAGACACCAAGTGATTTCATCCATTGTGTAGCAGTCAGAGCCCGGGGATAAAGGCCCACCAAAGTGGTGAGGAGCACCAAGTAAACTACGGGGTTATCACCAGTTATTGCATTGTACTTTCACCCTGAATACAGTATATTTTCACCTTTTGTAGTGGTCAGAGCCTGGAGATAAAGGCCCACTAAAGTGGTGATGAGCGCCAGGTAAATTACGGGGTTATCACAAGTTCTTGCATTGTATTTTCACCCAGAATACAGTATGTTTTCACCCTCTGTCCCAAAAATTGTACCAAGTGATTGGACCAAAGAATGGTTGAAAATCTCCAACTAATACATGAGTGATAATAATCTAGCACGGGTTTATTTCACCCACCCCATGGGTGATAGTATCCTGGAGTTTGGGTGAAATGCCGGAGGAATTTCACCTGGTCTACTTCCCACAGTGTACTGTGGAGATCATATACCAGAACCGTAGAGGAAGACCACCACTCGCTTTTGTTGTCATTGGGTGTTGGTTGTTGGTTGTTCTGACCTCTTCCCTCACTTAGACACACAGCGGACCTGAGCCCACCGACCAGCTTTTGGGCCAGTGAGCCAGGACAGAACTGCCACAGTGACCTGCACATCTGTTGCCCCCTCCATGGAAATCTGGATCCAGATCTTGATCTTGGACCACCATTCATGGAACTTCTGAGGGGAGCCATCAAAACTCCTGGGATCCACGACCACCTTCTTGCGCGACAGCGGTGCAGGCTGAGGCTGTGCAGCCACAAGGGCCGCGATATGGTTCTGGAGGGTCAATTTGCCCCTGGATGAGCTGAGCAAGGAGTTGCTGGAGGTCTGCCATTCTTCAGACTCAGTAGGGGTGGAGGTGGGAATAGGGGGTAGGTCTTTGTTTAACCGGTTGAAGGCAAGAGGACCAGAACGTGCGGTGGCGAGCAAGAGGGAGGTCTGGAAGGGGTGGGACAGGAAGGGAATGGTGGAGGCTGAGGAGGACTTGGATTTTGAAGTCGCTGACAAGGCGACTGTAGGCAACAATGGCAGCTGTGAACTGGTGCTCCTCTTTGAGGGCAACTTCTCTAGCAAGGTTCTCTTTGCTAGTGACAGGGCGAGGACCATAAATGATCGTCAAGCGCTCCTGCTGTGCTTTGACAAGGTGGCAGGGAAACTGGTACGGTATGGTGGTAACATAAGGGGTAACGTAGGAGTAAAGCTATACGGGACTAGATCCCCACAGGTGTGTTGGAGTTATAAACAGACTGTTATGGTTTGTTTACTTACTTACATAAGCATAAAGCGCACATACAGTAGAGTCTATTACCATAGTCCCTCAGTAGCTTGCCAGCATACTGAGGGTGAGTACCATCTACTAACCACCACATATTCCTTACTGATACCTTGTAGTTACCTACAGGTATACACTAATATATAAGTAGCTTGCCAGCATACTGAGGTTACCTACAGATCTCCTTCTCCCTTCCTTAGGCTAGACCTTCCCTGTGCAGACCACCACCTTTCTATAAGGTGTTCCACTAAACTAAGCGTAAGACTCTGTTCACCTGTCGCTCTCACCGGGTCAGGGCGGTGGCACAGCTATGCAGAGAACAAACGGCTAGTGGCTGCAGATCACGGGTCTACCTCTGCATGGATGCAGGAACTACCGGGTAACTATGTCTCAATCGCCTTGAGGCTGCGAACCTCTCTTGAACGGGCGCCGACCTTCAGACACCAGGCACAACCCTGGGCTGGTGTACAGTACGTAAAAATGTGGTGCTAAAAACTCCCAAACCCAGATGGGCTACAGGGAATGGCACTAAAGGCTGGCTGTGAAGCGAAACGGAAGGATACAAAGGTGAAGCTCCTTAACCCTGGAGTCCGGGTACAGTTTCCCTTTACTAGGCTGGGGAACAGCGCGTGATAGAGCAAGTAGATGTATAGATTCGAGCTCAGGTGAGACGACCCTAGGCAAAGAACACCAAGGACCCTAACACGCGAGACTCTGAGGAGGAATAGGATGCGAGTATCTAGAGCAAAGACCCAAGATGAGCTCAAATGGAGAGCCTCTGGGTGCTGGATTGCACTGTATATATACTACTACACATGAGGGCTATGTGAGGCTATCCATGAGGCTACGTGCAGGCAGAAGGCTATGTAATGACATCACTGTGGAGCTAAGGCTATGCGTAATGATGTCAAGGGTGGCAGCGTGTACAGCACGAGGCACAGGTCTAGACTAGGTAGATAAGATACGGCTGTACACTAAGATAAGATAAACACTATCTAACTGCAGATTAGATAAGATAAAAAGTTGGTCCATTACAATCAGTTTCCCTTCAATGTCATATGCAGGGATGGGGATGACCCGGTGTGTCTGCCTGATGCTGTCCAGTCCACCTCTGGCAGCATCAGTGAAAGCAGGCCAGTTTTCAATGGAGAAAATAGCATCAAGGTCTGCATGTATATGAGAAACATAGGTAAAAGATGGGCGAATACATGTACTATTGTTTTCCTTCGCGTCCAACTGCACCTCACTGGCACCTTCCTTTGTGGCAAGCTCGTCAACGTCAAGTGCCTGTAGATATTATGAGTGTGGAAATAACTTAGACCTGAATACAATCACATACCTCGAACAAAACATGGCGCATCTTGAATCGAGGGCCACATGGACCAGCTGTAGTAAACAGCCCTTGTTTCATAGTGAAATTAGGCGTTGCAACCTGGTCCTGTAACCAATGGAGGTTGTCCGTGACATTCGCCCAGTCGGCGGTGAAGGGCAGAATGTCAGGCATTTGACACACACAAGAGGGTTTGATGTTTGCATAGTCTGGCCAGATTTCAGAAGGTTCACGATAGTTCGCGCCTGCTGTGAGCCAGTAGTTGTTGCTATTGATATGGACAACCACTGAGATGGGAGCCAGGTCAAAAGAGCCGTCATCATCAGGAGGGGAAGGTAAACGTTTTCCAACGTCAGATGGTTCAGCCGGTTTGATGGCAAGTCTATCTGCCCGGCCGTCGTGTACCCAGTGGACACTGTCCCAAAGTGACATATGGCCAAGATACAATCCCGTGTCAACAAGATGCTCACAAGTTGGAAAAAGACGTGTGGCAGGGGTGAGTTTCGAAAGCTGCGCTGGCATAGTTGACAAACAGAGAGGAAGATGGAAGGTGGCACTGAACTGGGTGGGTGGGTGAGGATGCAAGACTAGGGCAGGGAATGCAATGGACTTTTAAGTCATTTGTTGATGGTCCGTGCACTGGCATAAACTTTGTCAGTCCATGGATGTTTTTGGAAGAAGCGTGGTACCCACAGTTGCCAAGTATGTCTTTAAATGTCCACGCACGACTTGGCTTGATAACCATGAGTGCAAGACCACAGGCTGATGAGTTTACTGCTCTTAGTATGAAGGAAATCATCGCCAGATTAAAGGGTGTCCTCACCCTCTCCAGAGAAGAATGGCAAAAGAAGGATTTGCTTCTAGAAAGGGTGGTGAATGACGCCCCACAAGAGCAAGTTGAATTCCTTCGCCAAGCGGCCCAGCAAAAAAGACACGGCACCCAATCATCTACCCTCTATCGGAAGCGGAAACATGAGGAGGTTGTTCAGCCCAGGAGAACAGTGCAGCGCTTAGATGAAGGAGAGGAGGGTTTGGGTGACGATGAAGATGATGAACACAAACCATTGAAGTACTTAGCACTTCCGACGGAACAGGAGCGCAAGGCATGTTACCACCGATTCTATGAGGCGACTTCAAGCACAGCTATTGCCATGGGAATATGTGCTGTCTGTGCCCGAGAATGTGGAGCAATGGAGGAGAAGCTGAATAAAATGGCACTCAGTGATGTACCCAATTCACATCGACTTGTTCCTAAAACTCCCCATCCAGCTCACGACATCTACAATGGTAGACTGCTTCAGCCAGAAGTGGTAGCAGTTGATGGACAACATACCATCATTTCCATCTGCCAGGCCTGCTTGGACAAATTGCACAAGCCTGGTGATAAACCACTGCGGTACTCACTGGCAAATAATCTGTGGATCGGACGCATTCCATGGCAGCTCCAATTGCTCACCTTCCCCAAGCAGCTGTTAATAGCCCATCTATACCCTTGTGTCTTCGTTTTCAAGCTGTTCCCGAAACGACAGGGTGGCGTGCGTCAGGCATCTGGTTTGCAGAATGCTATACGAGGCAATGTCAGTACCTATGACATGTCAATGGATGGGATTACTGGAATGATTCAAGGGAACCTCATGCCAAGACAGCCCACCATTCTTGCATCACTGATAACCGTAACATTCATTGGCCTTGGGGATTTGCCGAAAGCATGGATCCACTCTACCTTTCGGGTCAGGCGCAAGGTTGTCCATGATGCCTTGCTTTGGTTGAAAGAGAACAATCTGTACTATGGGGATATTGAGGTCAGTGTTCCTCACCTTGAGGAACTTCCTGAAGATGATGTACCTGAGGAAATAATGGATATAATGAACCAATCTGATGACATTGGTATGGTCAAACAAGAAAGCGCTGGATATGTACTGCAGGACGACAATGAAGGTCAGTACTCAAAAAGCTTGGCGCAGATGATAATCTCGCTCCCAAGAATAATGGGGACAAACGTTGCCCCATCCGCTCAAGGATCTTGGGCAATTTCATCCTAGAAAGACTGTTAGTAACCACAGCTACCATAATGATTAATGATTAATGAAATGTTACTCACCGCCTGCTCCCAGGCCCAATCGCCTGACATAAAGTCCTTATATCTACATGAGCCATCTTCCAAAAAATCACGATATGGCACATAGTCTATTTCTCCATCAAAATCCGCGTTCGAAAAAATGTTCTTGATAACCGCACGAGGATCACGGTACCAGACATCATAAGTCTGATCCATCCATGAGGGCAGATCTCCCGGTGGACGGCTATCATTATACCTGACTCCAAAGCTTTTCCATGGCGCATCACCTATTGGGGTTGAGTCGATGGTTTCATAGAGGTCCTTGTGATCGGCAAATGGTGGTTTATCCTGATGTACTGCAAGAGACAATCCCCATAAGTAAAGTAAGTTGTCGATTTTACCTGCCGATATCTGCGCATCGGAAAAGAGGTGCTTGGTGGTCTCAAACTCAAGTCGGTTCCGATATGGGGTCCAGTCATCTTGACCCTGCGGAGTGTGGGGAAGAGGCAGTGTGCCTTCAGGCAAATCCATGCCATTTGCATCGCAAATCTTTCCTGTGGGGTGTGATTTAATGACAGAAAGTACTAATGGAGAGGACAAACCAGTTAATTTCTCGTGGTATTCCCGCACCACATCTGGCGGAAGTGGCTGTTCAGTGTCATTGCGTACGTTGAAGTCATGACTGTGGACGGAATGTAAGTGTGTCTTTAGGCCTGTGGCTGACTTAAACCAGCGACCACAGCTGGCATATCGACAGGGAATCCGACGGGCAGTATATCCGCGTCTGGTGGGCTGCATTTGACTGCTGGAGCAAGGGATAAAAGAAGGGTGGCGTGGATAGAACCTTGAAGGAAGCTGACAGCAGGTGGGAAGAGAGCTCGGTTGTGAATCGAAAAGGCACACGGAAAGTCAACATTACCTGACTCCCTCACTATTCAAGCATTACCAGCTTTTCTCACTCATGTTGCGTCCTGTCACCCATGCCAAAAACGCTAATCAGCATCCGGGAAGAATTGTCCTGGACATGAAGCAAAGGCACCGTACCTCAGAGCAGAAGTGTCAGGACGATGCTCGCATCGAGCAGGAAAAAAACAAGCAGGATGCTGCCCAAGCTTGTGCCATCAAACGAGTTGCTGATACCCTTATCAGTGAAACCAAAGCAGAGAAAAACTTACTGACAAAATGTTGGCACCCAAGGCCTCACTCGGCCCAAGCGCAGCCTAGTACAACAAACAGTATGTAGTCAGATGCAAATAGGTTAGCCGATAGGACTTACCAGAGCCATTTTCTAGATGCCAGTGAGCTGGACGCTCAAATTTCTCTGGGCGATGGCATGGACAACATGGGGAGAAACGACGGAGAGGAAGATCTTGAAGAAGTCCCTGATAAGGCTGTCAAAACGAAGAAGCGGAGTGTCCAAAAGATGACAACATGTGATCTTGTTGAGGCTGCTCGGACTTCTTCACATCAATTCCCTGGGAATAGCACGGCGTTAGTTATTTTTCCATCTATACTCATCATCTCAGATGCTGTTACTCACGGAAACTGTCCTTTTTTACTGGGATCTGTTTGATGCATCTAGCTCTGCGAAAGAAGGTGCTGCTGGCTTTGGCAGAGTAAGGGACTGGGCACAGAACAATGTGACAAGTGGTACAGGTAGCGCACGAACAAGCGCTTCCCGTGTTACAAGTGCACCAAATTCGTTTGCACACTCTAAGTCCCTTGGGGTCAAGGTCAAGGGCAGTACCAGATCATCTTGTTCCATTGCGACCCAGCCACTGGCCACACCTGCAAGTGCCATTGGCCCAGATCAACCTGTTTCCTACCTCAATGAAGACGACGATACGACAGAATTTACCAACCCTGCTCAGGAAGGGACCATAAAAGAATGGGGTGTAAGTTATTCCTTGATCACTGATACTGGAGTGTCTCGTATGACTCGGTTGAACAGGTATCCGTAGAAGTCGTCGATCTCGATGACACCCAATCCTCTTCTGTCACCCCACCGCCACCCTCCCAACCACGTATTCCCGCGAGGTCTTCAGTAGCAGCGAGGCCTCTGAAAAGCGAGGTATCATTATGGTTCAGCCCAGATGATGAAGCAATCGACAAGGGTGGTGAGCACAGGCATCAGGATGTCCAACCCTCTCAACCAAGAGGCAGTAAACAGTCTTCTCTCTCCAAGGTATGTTATTAATACTACATAAATTTGAGTGATTGATTCTGACAACAGCAGTCGAATGCGGAAACTCTTCCGGCAACCAGTGCCCCCCCATCCAAACGGCTTAAAACGAAGCAAGATGGGGCAGTAGTTCTTTCAGGAAAAGGTTTCAGCGGTAAGTTTAATAACCAACACCTTCCACCTGGATGCCAAGACGGAAACACCTGGCGTGGTGTCTACATACCTACACTTGCGCACTGGTGTGGGGGCTATGTGGACCCATGGAGTATTGAGTCAACCGAATTCCAAAATGTGATGCAACTGATTTGGAACGAGGTTTACCACGACAAAATCAAGCATGAGATCACTCTGAAGGGCACAGTATATCATGTGGTAAGTCAGCTTAATGTCTTGATTGTCACGCCATTGCCAACAATTCTATTCTTCGGACTGTAGGTGAAACAACGCATAAATGAATGGCGAAGTGGCTTTGTGGTGACTGCATTGATGGTCGTTTCGATGTTCTTCATCCAGAGCCCCAAGCTTCACGGCAAGGAAGAGCGCGAAGAATTTGCAGGGGCCATGCTCCACCGCAACCGTTTCTTATTCAACCACAATGACGGTGACGACTACAGGGTATGTTGTATGATACTGTCGCTATCTGATCTAATGTTTTGTAGGAATGGACAGGGATTTGGCAAAACCCATTTATTTTACAGAGATTTGCCTCGCACTTCAACTTTGTGGCCAGCAGTGTGCAGATCCCCACGTTAGATAGTGAAAGCATTACAGCACGAGTAGGGCTTGCTCTTTCTGTCACCGCCGTAAGTCAATCCTGTTGCATTGTTGCTGATCAACTAACTTGTTTAGGTTTATCGAGCCTTGTCCTTAGCCACGCATGGCCACCTACAGCTCAATCAAATCCAACCCAGAATGAAGCCACAGAAGTGTGGAATCATTTTGAAACCCGACATGCTTTCAACATGGGAGGCCATCATTCCAGATGGCGAGGGATGCGGATTCAATGTTCAAACATGGGGCGACATGTCAAGGAAATATCTGCAGCCAATTACGGAACTTTGACTCGTTTGGCGGAGTCAATGTCATCCTCTGTGGTGATTTCCACCAGTTTCCTCCTGTTGCGACATTGCCTACCAAGGCACTTTATTTCCCAAGCAATCCTCAGAGAGACAGCACTGAATCACAGCTGGGAAGGCCCATATACGAGGAATTCAACACAGTTGTCATTCTCAAAGAGCAGATGCACGTCACAGACCCAGTGTGGCGCGACTTCCTCGAACATCTACGCTACGGGCAGGTTAAAGAGGAACATGTCAAGATGTTGCAAACATTGGTCATAACTAACCCAGACTGTTCTGCAACCGACTTCAAAAGCTCTCCATGGGACACCACATCTCTTGTGACTCCACAGCATGCTGTTTGGCATCTGTGGAACGAGGAAGCCCTGCACAAATTCTCTACAGATACAGGGAATGCGGTATTCAGTTGCAAGGCAGAGGACACTATAAAAGGGGAACCACTTACCCTGCGTGAGTGATATGCCATGGCCACACGTGGGACGAGTAACGGAGAAGGTGGAAAGCAAAGGCGGAACAACCAAGACTTGCCAGAGCTGGTTGACATTGCAGTGGGGATGAGAGTGATGGTAACTCAAAACGTCGAGACTGACCTTGACATTACCAACGGAGCAAGAGGAACGATAGTCAGAATCATATTGCATCCTGATGAACTTGCATTGAACAATGGAATGGTACAACATGTGGAACTTCAATACCTACCACTCTGTGTCCTGGTCCAGCTGGACCGGACATGGGCCACACAGCTTGATGGTTTGGATGAGTGTGTCATACCAGTTGAACCCAGGACTCAGACCTTCCGCGTGAAGAGCACACAAGCCAATGGAACACAAGTCCCCCGAACTATCAAGAGGCGTCAGTTTCCAATAACTGCGGCATACACATTCACGGAATATCGCTCACAGGGACAAACAATAATCCACGTGCTCGTCGATATCGCAACACCGCCGACTGGAGGACTGAGCCTTTTTAACTTGTACGTTGCACTGTCGCGAAGCTCTGGCCAGTCAACCATACGTCTTCTGTGCGACTTTGACGAGAAACTATTCCAAAGTTCACACAAACCAGAACTTATCACGGAAGATGATAGGTTGGAAGAATTAGATGCACAAATGAAAAGATGGTGGAAGGAGATGGGGAATGGCTGCCATGAGACTCTGTGTTAGTTTATTACTAATGATTTACTAGTATAACAATGCTACAGTGGTGCGATTTCAAAGTCCGCCGGCATGTTCCGGTGAGTTAGGCACGGAGAATAATGGGGGTGCCAGAGACCTTGACGGTGATCACCTTTCTTTCAGTTGTGATGTATCCCTTTCTTGACTAGGTTTCTTCGTTTCTCTGTGGGCTGACAAGGTATTTAATGATTTTTACCCCATCCTCGCACTCATTTTGGAGTCGGATTCACCCAGGATTGACAGCACGGTATTTTACTCAGTCAGCATCACGCCGAGTCCACATGAATCCACGAGGCACTGATGATCTTCCTACACAGTACGAACCCGGGCCACGCATGATCCTCTACGTGGCGCCTTTGAATTTGCAGCGATGAACAATCAAAATCGGAAGTTACGATCTTGCCAGAAATGAGGATCCCACCTGGCGACGGTGTTCAGCTGATAAACCCGGCTTCTGGGTACGAGGTTATGATTATCTGGAACTGTGGATTACGCCGTCGTACATGACAAGGACGAATGGGACAGAAGAGGTCAGCATCCAGTGGTCCTAGCCCAATCTCGGAGTTCACATTTCTTCCAGAACGCTTACGCGGTGTAGGCGGTGTAAAGCGCGAGCAGGATGTCTTCAAGATCTCGGAAGGCTGCCTTTTCCCTGTCGAAGCAAAATGCACCCCGGTAAATGGTGTTAGCACCTTTGCGTCACTCATGCCTGGAGCTGTTGGTGAAGCTCTCACGCTGGCAAATACGACCAAGTCCGTATCATCACTTCAATAGGTGTATTTTCGTTGGAACGTTCCCACGCGAAAAGAAGTCCGCTTTTACCTTTCCAACCGACAGACCTGGATATTCTGCATTCTAAAACCGGAAGGCGACCAATGGATCTACTATGAATCGGCCACATGCCAGCTTAGCAAAGAAGCTCGAACAAAGCCATCTGCAAGATTGTACTACTCATTCTCGAATGGGTGAGTTTATGTTTGCAAGTGTGATATCGCGTTCATTTCATTATAACTATCAGTTGGTTCCCTCAGCCAATGATCTGTATGTACTCAATGAATGAAGGTAATGAACATTGTTGAGTTGAATTTCCGCGAACAAATATCTTCACTGTTCACATCTGTTTCCATCGTGTACTGGCTGATCAACTTGGATCGCCTGCTTGTTCTGAAGTGTCAGAATGATGCAGGTCGGTTGATAAGGACTGTATACTGCAGGTTTGGGGCATACTATCACTTAATGAAGAGGTAACAGGAAACCCATCATTGGCTCACCGAATGATGCACTGAAAATTGTCTACCACCTATGGACAGGTCCATCATCGGATAACCTTCTCCAAACATTTATTGTAACTTACTCCCTTTGAACCCTGTGCATCACGACGAGACTGACGATTGTTCAATAACATTCTGCTCGCCGTCCCATTCCATCATCGTGGTAGAGTGACAGGATGGTTCGATGGCCCAACTAAGGATCAGTAGGAATGATTTCAATGTTGTACCTGTGCCACATCAGGCCATTCCTGCTTATTCACTTAACTTTATCAGTGTACAAGCTTTATTGATACCACAAGTTGATCCAGAGGTCCTATGCATATACTGGAAGCCAGGCTTAACGTCACAGCTTGTTATCGACCTCCCCTTCTTTCTACTCCTTTGGCAGTCTTTGCGTCATCGGCGTGTCCATTTTGCCATCGGACTTATTCGTTTGGCTTCAGATGCCAGTCAACTCGTATATCTCCCACCTCTAGCATGTACATTTTGTGCCTATGTTATCACCTCAGTCCATTACAGCCATTTCGTCAGTACTTGATACACTCGGTGTATTCATGTGCCCTTTATGAATCTGTCTCACTATCCAATAGGATTTTCAGGTCATGCTCTTGATGTCCACACGCTCTCGCGAGGACTGCTGTCGCTGTCCCTTTTTTAACAGCTTGTTCGGGATATCAGTTCTGGGCAGTATAGCCCTGCTTTCTGTTGCTCCATAGTTGCTGAGAGCAACGAAATGTTCTAATGGATATCTCCGTTTTATCTATTCGCCAAGTCTGAGACCCATCAACATTCATGAGGCTGTCTTGCATGTTTGTATCGCCCTCGTAGATGCCCAACTCTGCTTCTCTGAGGTTTATGATGATGCTTCATCTGACGGACTCGAGGACCTTAGTTCAATGATCCATTCGCCTCCCCATACTGCCTGCCCCCTCTTGATCAATGGTTTCATGTGAGAACCCTGGTGAAATTAAATGAATGGCACAGGAAATTTCACCTGCTTAAACCACCAATGTTTATGCCAATGATATACTCAAGTGTCAACACGCAATTGGAATTTGATTGATCCCATGCAATCACCGAAACGATACAGTGAGCCTAAATAGAAATAACAAAGTTTCTGGAGTTGAGCTCGTCTTCCAGGGCTTCTTTTCTGCCATGTATCGATACTCCCCAGACCTTTTTATTTCAAAGCAAGATAGTTCATATAAATGGATGCCCAAATACAAGGGACAGAACACACTAGTTTCCGCACTCGCAGAATTACAGACGCCTCTATTCCCTGCATAAGACATGCAGACGAGTCCCATGTTGGTGACGATTGCATTACTCATGTGACTTCGCCTCTGACCTGTAAGCCTGAGAAGGCGAAGAATACCTAGTGAACGCTGCAGGCCGGTAATCACGAACATCCGCTTCACATAGTATTCAAGAATCAGAGGGATCCTGCTGGGTTTGCAATGGGGCACCGAGGGCACCCGCTGAAGCTGAGAGTTCATCTATGTTCATGCGCTCATGACTGGGTTGTCAGAGAGAATATTTGTGAAGGGGAATCATTGTGCATAGAATCATCACTGGCCAATCAGGCTGCTTCAATGCATTGTGGGGGATTTCACTCGTCATTGAACTTATCTGAGGTAGTGGTGTCAGGCCCAGTGAAAATGGTGTTCTGGGATTCGGCAGGAAACACGATGGCAGGACTGCGAAACTCTCATGGTACGGGATACATGAGGGAAAAGCAAAGGTACAGAGGAAACCGAGAGCGCGACTACGGCGACAAAACGTGAGGTCATGGCCCTAATAAATTTGTCAATCACAGTATACTAACCGCCCAGCGCCCTCCAGCCATTCGATCGCCGTACGTCCGAACTCCTATCGCACTCGAGCTAGTCTTCACGTTCGCTGCGTTGCCCTGCACGAATCACAGTCCTTTTGTCTCGCGTCTCCGAGTCTCATTCTTCGTCGGAAATGATCACAAAAGGAGACATCAAGCAGCTCATGTAGATTAACAACCAGTCCAACCTGAGCATTTGAGCAGGTTATATCCAAGTTGTCATGCCCACCTGTCTTGATAAATGTCCAAATATCAAAAATGATCACATTAATCATGGTTACTCGAGGGGATCTGCCCTGATTGTAATTTCCCTAGGTCCTGAAAGTGTACAGGCACACCCAAGACTGATAAGCGACAAAGAACATAGGTATCATCAATTGCACCGAGGCACATAAGCATGTGGATGATCCTGTGAGTAATCAGAGAACAGCTTAGGGGTGATATTCGCAAATTCTTCTGAAGCACTATGTGTAAGCACCATGTCGCACTTGAACACTGAACACGCCGAGTCGCTCGAGTGAAATTGCCCTCGTATTAATTATTCAGAGCGATCAACAGAAGGTGAAATGTAGAGACTTATTCCGAATCTATAGGCAACGCCGTATGTCGTTCAAAAAGAGCCCAATCATTACTCGAAAATTTTGCTGTATTGTGAGGTGGATACTTCCCGTTGCGTCTGGCCCAGTATGGTTGCCACTTGTGCCAGCTGTCCGGTGGCGGGGCCAATCGTGGTTTCTCTTCGGCGTAGGCGACGAGTACTTGATCGTCCTTATTCAGTATACCTGATTCCCACCCTCCCTCCGAGGTTGCGGCATCGCAACACTTCATCGTCCAGTCGTTGATCCCTTCTACCCATGCTGTATCCTCAGAAGGGCACCAGCCATCGGCGTCGACGGCAGTGTCGAGAGAGCCTGAGCTGGAAGTGGATGCGATGTTGTCGTGGAGCTGTCGTCCTACGTTGGACTTCTTTGAAGGAGTGGATTGGAGTTCGTCGTTGTCGGTATCGCTCTCCTCCTCTTCACCCGGCTCCTCTTCCCCTTCCTCCCCCGGCTCCTCTTGTCCCTCCTCTGCATGGTCTTGGTCTTGGTCATCGTTGTCTGTGTCATCGGAGGGACCAGAGCGAGGACGGGAGCGAGCGACGAAACCATCCGGTAATACTAACTTAGTCCAATGGCTGTACAGTTCCACGACTGCGGCGATCCTTGAATACGCTTCGTCGATGCTCTCGTAAGATGCAATTTGGTTGAGAACCGGTCCTAACATGATAATTTGATTGGCTAATCTGGCAAACTTTCGTGCAGCGTTAACGACAACGTATTGTGGCTGGACGTGGCTCTCGAGGGGGCCGAGTGTGGCAAAAGGGTAGTGATGGGTGGAGTGCTCTGCAGGGTTGTTTGAATCATTGAAGCGACAGATGGGTGCATTTAACTCGGGCATAGGCAGAAGATGGTACTTGAAGATGGTGTCAGGTACGAATAACTATAAGAAATGCGTCAATGGGCGAACGTAAACGCCACGTAACCCGGTGCAAAGGACATACCTTGTTCACATTAGTTCGAGAACGACCCGTAAAGGCTTTCGTTATCGTAGCTTTTTGGAGCATTTTCAAGTCCGAAAGCTCCGGTATGAGCATGAACATCTTTTTATCGAAAAGGAAGTGCCAATCTGATCTCACTAGTGTTGGATGAGCGTGTGGATAGAACACAAGTTGGTAACTTTCTAGTGTTACTCACGATGAATCAGGTTGTAGGTCGAATCAAGGTTGAGGTACGTGGGTAGACCCCATGCATACTCCAATTTCGTGAGCTAAAAACGGATCAGGACAGGACGTGACAGCGTGAAAGTGGCTCACCTCGGAAGGCCGCGTCGAACTGGGTATCAAGTGGCATACGTTGACCGCGTCAGGCAAGTTTGTGAGTAAACATCGACCCTTATGCGGGTCAGCTTTGGATGCCCTGTCCCTCTGTTTTGTGTCTACTGAAGACCCCCACTTCTTGCGTTTTTCTGGTGTCGCATTGTTCTTGGAGGGACGCTGCTCATTGCGCTCCGCGTTCGGATCGTAACTTGGGGACTCATCGAGAAAGCTGGAGCCTTCCTGAATGGATGGAAGAGTCGTCGTCTTGGCTTTTCGGCTTGGATTCCTGCGGGGACCAGGTGGGGATGGCGTTGACATTGTCAGCGATATTGGATGGTGAGGATTGGGGTATCGATTGGGAGATCACTGATCACTGACAATTTAGACCTCACCTTGGCTCCTCTTCCATCTCCGAGTCGTTTTTCAACTCCGAGTGATTGTCAGCGTCCACTTGAATCATGTCGTCTTGGACGGTGCCAGTTCAAAACGCGCGACGCCATCACATGATCATGAACATGTTCACCTACACTTATGTAATCGGCTTCCTTTCAGTTGTATCCCTTTCTAGGCTGTTTCTTCGTCCCTCTGCGGGCTGACGAGGTATCTACATTTGTTTCCCATCCTCGTACTCGCAATCACACAGGATTGACAGCACGGTATTTTGCTTATTCAGTATCACCCTTCCACATGAACCCACGAGGCATGGACAAATCAACAACAGACGACGATAATGCATCTCAGACGACTGAAGATGACCCGCAAATACCCGCACCTGCACTTGTTCAATCTCACCCAGCAGTTCCGCCGCCACCTCCCGGTGCACAGATCCAGGCTGCTCCACGCGAAAGACCGAACTACAGACTGCGACATACACTCAGGGGACATACCCAGTCTGTATCCGCAGTCAGGTTTAGTCCTGACGGGACCCTTCTCGCTTCGTGTGGTACGTACTTCTGCTCTTGGTATGCTTGGGTTTCTTGTGTGTGGAGTTGCTCACGTCTTGTGATATGTTTCGTGACACATGCAGCTGCGGACAATGTTGTCAAAATATGGTCGCCTCTCAGAGGAGAACTAATCCACAACCTCAGTGGGCACACAAAGGGTCTCTCAGACATCTCATGGTCGAGCGATGGGACATACCTGGCTTCCGCATCGGACGATACGAGTATACGAATATGGAACGTCGAATCTGTACGTTCGTCTCTACTACCCATGTATAGCACATGGAAATGATCGGTGTGGCCCTCAGGGCTTGACAACAAAACATTTACGGGGACGTACAGGTTTCGTGTTCTGCGTCAACTACAACACTGCGTCGACCTTATTAGTCTCCGGTGGGCGCGAAGGCGACGTGCGTATATGGAACATCGCCAGAGGTGCATTTTCATGTGGTCTTCCCTCGGGATCGAGAATGCTCATGGTTACAGGAAAATGCATTAAAACACACAATGCCCATCTCGACTACGTCACTGCCCTGCACGTGGACAATGTGCACGCACTCCAAGTGTAGGAGGTACCATTTTAGTACCTAGAGAATGGTCAGTCACATCACCAACACTATCCTGTATATGATATTCAGCCTAAACTGGAACTTGGGCGGGGCTGAAACTTCTCAGTGGGTTGAGGAGTCATGGCGACCACAAAAAAGTGGCCTATGGAGTAGAGGTGTTAGGGCACAAGGTTGAGACCTGTCAGCATTGCACGGATGACACGAAGTTTCAACACCGCCCCACTCAACCATAAAAACAAACATGGGTGTTGGAGCCACAATGTTTTATTCTCGTCGTGCAATTAATTGTGCAAAACACTTACCCAATATCTGGTAGCTTTACAGAGGACAGAAATACAGCGGCTAGCGTTGGGCGAGGTCTATGGTATGTTTAAATTCTGTGACTATCTTCTAAGAGGCGGTCCATAGGAGACTGTGAGTTCCATCGAGTATGGCAATTGAGTTGGAATATACAAACTCACTGACGTTGGCCAGTCTGTCCATGATGGATGGTCTGTTCACCCTTGTCCACTTTGATGTTATGCTCTTTAGGATCCTGGTATGGCTTGACGTGAACGCTATTGAACTGATCACTAGCATGATTACCCCAGTTACGCCAGATCATGCTAGTGGTTTGGCAATGGCACGACTCACCCCTGAATGTACCATTACCAGTATCACCTTGAATCCAAACCACGATGTCCTCTCGCTTTCAAAACAGTCGATCCTTTCCCCCAGAAAACACACATTTCCTCCATGCTTATCCCACCACAAACACTGGTTCTCAACGGAGCAGTGACGATGGCCTCCTGTGTTTTCCGTGGAAAGAACCGGCCTTCGGCAATATCCCCATGGAAGCGAGTTTCGTGAAGGTTCTGCAAGATCGGTTGCGAGACTCTAGGGTTGAGATGAAAATATCCCGTGCGTTGATGTTCAGTTCTTTTCTTCAGCAGTTCGTGCACTGAGGTCACCACTGATTACAGTCCTGCATCTATATATTTAGTTTTGGATGCATGTAATGCCTACCTGCCGACATGCATAGTATAAGTTTCGGACATAGCATCACAAGTCGTATCGAATGTGCCACAATCTCGGTCTGACCCTACGCATCTACATTACTTGCGTCGCATTATTCTTGCAGGAACCGCCACCGTCGAACAGCCTGCGTACACTAGTCATGCCTATGGGGTGCCACCGCTGGTGCATGAAGTACGTCTGCCTCTGCGGCTCCTCAGGCCCCCACAGCTGCGACTTGATCTGACCCCAGTATGTTTGGACTCTGCCTCATTTATGCGCACACTGGTTCTGACACTTAATATCCGATACCTAATATAGACGGGCAGCCAGCTCTCCCTCCCTGTATCCCCGGTCTGACCATTCACATGCCACTCCTCTTCGGCTTCTTGCCCTGTTTCCCTCCTGATCTCCTCCTGTCACACGTATCCATGACCGCGCCTACATCCCAGAAACAGCCCATCTCATAGGTACACTCTCCTGCATGCTCCATCTTCGTTCTGCATAGCATTAGTACAGCTGGATTTTATCCTGTAAACTGGCGAGCCGGATGAAATCGTGCACAGCCTTAATCTGCCTGCGAGTGCGGGAACAAGTGTATAGGTGAGTGATTGCAGAGCGGACCAGAAGGAAAAATGGATGACGCCATTTGCGGGAGATCAGGATAGTGTTACGAGTTCTAGCCTTGTTCACCGCAGCCGGTGGTCTGGTTGAAGTCTGGTCCGCCCACGGCCCGAACACCCAAAGTTGTTGCACTCCTTCGTGGTCCTCATTTCCATCATGACCATGACTCGTTACCTGATCCCTACGCGCATGACGTTAGCGAGAAGTCCACGGTTGAATTTGCACAAGTCGCGTCGTCAGACAGTGCCAGTGCAGATTATATAATCCATCTTAGTAACTGCACCCTTGTCCCTCAACACTTGAGCCACCATCGCTGTCGCCTCCTTCGCCCTCTCGTTCAAACTTTAAACGTATCGATGCCAACTACTGGCTTTGCCAACAATCCCAGTGGTATCAATGGTTATGGGGTGAAAAATTGTTTGTTTTCCCATCTGTTCCAGCAGCCTCATTGATCATAATCGTGCTCATCACCACCAGATCCATCAGATGAAAAGCTTCGGAGCGCACTATTGCAATACTCTAAAGAATGGCTCACGGTTGCAGAATGTTTGACCAGGCTGCATGTCAAGTTCAGATTGGTCATTGGGTTGGTTGCTATGACTTGCAGTGCACTGCTCTACTCACGACTGATATGTGCCAGGAAATCACGATTACATGAGTTGAACATGCAGTTCAATATTCCCAGTCCTCGTAAACCACCGCCGGAGGATATTGCAACCCAGGCTGTTCTCGAGAAGGTTGCTGAGGACGTTAACCAGGAAAATGGTGTCAATGCAATTACTTCGTGTTTGAGTATTGAAGGGATGCTGCTGCCATGGTTTGTGTTTTTTAAATAATCTCAACACTACTGCTGACGTGTAAATGGTTTAGTGACTTTGTGCGCTTGGTATTGGCATGCCATGCACCCAGTGGCTTAAATGCACGTTTTCCGGGAGCGAAATGAGTTCCTCATTCTGCACTGGTTGCCATCGGTCCCAATCACCAGCACCATGCTGATGGTTTCGAGAAACTCAACACCCAAGCACTCCAGATGGGTGGCATTGGTCTCAACCTCTATGGGATCAAGGATCAATGGAGTAGCTTCCTCCTCCATTTAGTTGTTGTTCCAAACAACCGTTTAGCGGCCACTATCGGACATGTATACCTTGACTACGTGGAAAAGTATCAAGGTAAGTCTATTCAATATTTTGTTACATTGCAGTTCTCATTAACCCATGACAGCAATACCAGCCACATTTGTCATGGACAAAGGGACGGAGACTGGGTTGATGTTTGGTAATCAGGAGGCATTATGGTACATTTGTTGAAGCAATACCTATGTACGTAGAGGAACTGCTACTCCAACTCACCTGTTGGGTGGAGTGCACAACCTGAGATGGTAGCGGTAGCTGGTCAAGAGCTGTTATATTATATAAGCGATGGACGCTGTTTATATACAACAAATAGTGTGACACGTGACTGTGATGTGTGATGTGTGACATGTAACATCTACTCTAAAGAGGACTATTACTAAGTCTACACTAATATGGGTTGCAGTCTTGTGCGCACTTCGTCGACGGTTTACGCCTGGTGCACGTGCGACTTCAACACTCCCCCTCGCTGTGCTGCATGTAGAGCACTTCAGCGAATAAGGCGCTAGATGCTGCCAGAGGGAAACTGTAAGCCTAGTTGAGCTCTGAACTTCACGAATTTCTCGCGGGGCAAGTTCTTGGTGAGCAGATCGGCGGGATTTTCAGCACCATCAATGAAGAATAGTTCCAAGTTACCTTTCGCGACTGACTCGCAGATTCCGTGGTAGCGGATGTCGATGTGCTTGGAGCGAGGCTCCGTTACAGGGTTGGATGCCATGAATATGGACCCCTGATTATCACTGCAAATTGGGATAGCTTTCAGCTTATAGCCGAGCTCACCAAGTAAACTCCGAATCCAGGTAACTTGGCGAGCGCAATCGCTCAAAGCCATGTATTCAGCCTCAGTGGACGAGTACGCAATAGTCTTCTGTGCACGAGAAGTCCAACTGATCAAGCCATCTGCAAGTTTCAGGTAGAAACCTGTCTGCGAGAGGCGAGAGATAGGGTCTGATCCCCAATCTGAGTCCGTGCATGCAATCAGGCCAGCACCGGATCCACCATTGTACACTAGAGAATAGTTAGGTGTACCAATCAAGTAGCAACAGATATAGAGCACTTTGGACAGGTGGTCCTGGGATGGATTCGCGGCATGGCGCAAGAGATGGGTGACTGCAAAGGCAATGTCGGGCCTAGTGCCTAAC